>OX456984.1:108258337-108498253 GCA_949752695.1 Melanostoma scalare | reverse complement strand
ATATTACTCACAGTAATTTTTTTACTTGCGATTATAGGTACTATTAGGCAAGTCAGAGGCCAAATAAAAGGCCTTCCAACACAATCGTGTAAGTTAATATACGACAACACGCAACTCCAACCACGAGCTGCGCTTCTTATCCATAAAAGAACTAACTTTCTTCCCATTCCAGAATTCATCACAAATGATCTCGTTGCGGTACTAGCTGAGATCCCCACGGCAAGAGGCTTACAAAACATTGTAATAGCCTCGGCCTACTACCCGGGTGATACTACCTCCGCACCACCTGAAGAGGTTAAAAAACTTGTTAGCTACTGCAACGCAAGGGGAAGACAGCTACTACTTGGTTGTGATGCCAACTCCCATCACACCATATGGGGTAGCAAAGACATCAACAAAAGAGGTGAGTCACTTTTAGATTTTCTCAAGTACTCAAACTAAGATATTCTAAATAAGGGAAATGATCCTACTTTTGTCACCTCCACTAGGAAAGAAGTGTTGGATATGACAGTGGCAAGTTTTGCCATAGCCAACAACATTCTCAATTGGCATGTCTCGAAAGAGTTATCATTCTCGGACCACCGGCACATCAGATTTGATCTGTCAAGGCCGAATTTGTGATTCGAAAACAATAGGGTACCAAGACACACGGACTGGAATCTCTACACAGAGACACTTCGTTGTGAATTTGAACCATCCTATCCAAACATTGACTTTCCTTATCAACTTCAAAGGGAAGCAACACGCTTAAGCTCACAAATCACAAGCGCATACGAGTCCAGCTGTCCTATTAGACAGTCCAACTCAAATCGCGATGTTCCCTGGTGGAACAGTGAATTGGAGAAGTTAAAAAGAAAGCTTCGAAAGATGTTCAACAAAGCTAAACGAACCAATTCGTGGGGCGAATATCGAATAACTCTAACGACTTACAACTCGCTGATAAGAAGGCAAAAACGACGAAAGTATCGATAACTTGCCTTCTTCAATTAGAGTTCAAAAAGCCTTAGCTAAAGATCATAATAACGGTATTGGTCTCTTAAAAAAATCGGATGGTAGTTTTACCCAAAGTTACAGTGAAACTCTGAGCCTACTTTTGGCCACTCATTTTCCTGACTCTATACATACCACTGATCAATCTCTAACCACAAATGTGAGTTACACTACACCTAATAGCACAACAAGAAGTCTAGCAAGAAAAATTTTTAACGAAGACTCCATCAAATGGGCAATATCCTCCCAACAGCCTTTCAAGGCGCCCGGGGAGGATGGTATCTTTCCTGCTCTCTTGCAGTATGGAATTGATACCATAATCTGCTCACTCACACTTATCTATAGATCTAGTTTTGAATTAAGCTACATTCCTCAAACTTGGAGAAAGGTGAGAGTAGTATTCATACCAAAAGCTGGCAATAGATCAAACTCAGACCCAAAATCCTTCAGACCAATCAGTCTCACATCCTTCTTCCTAAAGGTCATGGAAAAAGTAATTGACTTACACATTCGCAGTACGGCCTTAATAGCAAATCATCTCAATGCTAACCAATTCGCTTACCAAACTGGTAAGTCCACAGTTACAGCTCTCCATCAGCTGGTCAGCAAAATTGAGAATGCGTTTGCTGAGAAAGACATCATACTCTGCTCTTTTCTTGATATTTCTGGCGCCTTTGACAATACTACGTACTTGTCAATTCAAACCGCTGCAACTGTCAAAGGAATTGACACACCAACCATTAAATGGATTGACTCTATGTTAAGTGGCAGAATCATCTCCACCACACTAGGTCAAACATCAATAACAGCTAATGCTGTTAAAGGCTGTCCCCAAGGGGGTGTTTTATCTCCCCTACTCTGGTCAATTGTAATAGATCAGCTCTTGGACGACCTCAATAAGCTGGGCCTTGATACACAAGGCTACGCTGATGACATAGTCATCTCTATTCAAGGCAATCAAGAAGCACCGGTCACAAACCGTATGCAAAGTGCCCTGAACAAAGTTAATGACTGGTGCAATATAGAAGGGCTTAAGGTCAACCCCACCAAAACAGTCATCATTCCAATCACCAGGAGACGTAAAATCGATCTCCAAGCACTATCAATAATGTTCAAATTAATTTTTCCAAAGAGGTCAAATATCTAGGAGTAACCCTGGATAATAAACTCAATTGGAAACCACATCTAGACAAAACCATAGCAAAAGCAACAAATGCTTTCTGGGCCTGTTCTAGACTCTTTGGTAAAAAGTGGGGACTTAGGCCAAAAATGATTTACTGGACTTATCTCACTATTATCACACCCATCATAACCAATGCTTCGCTGATCTGGTGGCAAAAAACAGAGCAAGTTTATGCCCGCAAATCTTTGCAAAAGTTACAAAGACTAACCTGTGTACGTGTCACAGGCGCAATGCACACCTGCTCAACTTTAGCGTTAGAAAGTTTACTAAATTTTCCTCCGCTACATCAAAGAGTAAAGAAGACTGCTGCACTAAGCGGACTAAAGCTTCTTCTCACTAACCACTCGAGAAAGGAAAACTTACAAGGACATATGAGTATTCTGCAGGTGCTCCCAATACTGGAATCGCCTGCAGCCCACTCCTCGGACTTTATGCCTAAACGCATACTGTTACACCACCCCTTTGAAGTAATCTTTGCAAACCGCTCAGCATGGAAGAACCCTGTAACTCTTACTAATAACTTCCAATACATCTGGTATACTGACGGTTCAAAAACAAACAACGGTGTAGGTGCAGGGATTTATGGTCCCAACTTTAAATCATCTACATCCCTTGGTAGCACAACTACTATCTTTCAGGCAGAGGTAATGGCTATAGAATTCTGTATTAGGGAATGCATTAGAAGAAACCTCCGAAGATCAAGCATACTAATCTGCTCTGACAGTCAGGCAGCACTAAAGGCTCTGTCCTCTACAAAAATCGAATCCAACTAGTTTGGAACTGCCTGACATGTTTATTTCAATTAGCTACTCACAATAAAATAACTCTTTCATGGGTGCCTGGTCATGAAGGTGTACCGGGTAACGAAGATGCTGACCGCCTTGCTAGGCTTGGCTCTCAGTCCCAATTCGAAGGCCCTGAACCCTACTGTGGTCTCCCAATCAGTAGCCTTAAAAACGAATTAACTACCTGGGAACGTCAGAACATGATCAGCACCTGGAACAACTCAAATGGCCATCGTCAGTCAAAACTATTCATTGACTTGTCCCACAAACGTATGAAAGAAATTCTTGACATGAGCAAACGTGACGCAAAGTTACTTACGGACTTCTTCACTGGACACTGCTCTCTCAAGTATCATCTTAAAAACATGGGCATCAGCCAAGATGACACCTGTCGTCTCTGTCTTGAAGACATAGAAACAGCTGAACACATCTTATGCGAATGCCCTGCCTTAGCTAGATCCAGGCTTAAAATATTCAATAAAGGGTTCCCCTGTCCCCTTGATATCAGAAACACCTCTTCCTCGAAGATTCTTAGGTTCTTACATGACCTCAGCTTCGAATGAACAAACCTATACACTACGTGTTTTTAAACCTAAGGGAACAGCACAAAAGATCTTTCAGGTCGACGTGCTTGTAAAGGTAATTTTCACCTTCACCCTATTTAATTTAAAAAAAAAAAATTAGGCAAGTCGCAATCGTGCAGAAAAAAAAATTTGAGATAACAATTAAACATGACAATACGATGATTATAGAGAATACGAAAAGAGTGGATCCTGCAATTCTGTCTGTGGATCCATGCCTTAACCAATGGACTTATTTTCTTCAAGATTTGCAGTTAGGGTCTGTGGGGTAGCCTACAGAGATATATTTGGAATTGAGTCTCAAGGTCTTGAAATAACGGTACCTGCCCACAACCGATATAATAATACTTATTTTTCTCGAAAAGGGCTCCAATGATTTCGATTAAATTTTGTATGAAGCATTCATTTTAGATTGTGTTTCTTATGACGTAAAAAATTTTTTGGAAAAGCCTAAGACCATTGTACCGTTTCTTTTTTTCAAAACCGACTTCCGTTTTTTGAAAAAATGGGTTAAACAATTTCATTAAATTTTCATCAAACATAAATTACCAATGCAAAAGAATTACGTTTTTAGATTTTTGCTTGAAACCTTTGGAATACATATTTAATTTAATTTTTCCATTATTTTGTGTGATTTAATTCTATTTTAATAATTAATGTGTATTTGGCAACCCTGTACAACAAAATATGTTATGAAGAGTGAATAATTTTTTTTTTGCATCTCAGAGTCTTAAGCGGTACTGAGCTTAGAGCAAGCTCATATGTACGCACTTATCTACGCTCTTCATCATTAATGCAAGTGTTAGTGGTTAGTAAAAACGCCAACACAAGCACAAAAAAACGTATTCGAACAAGGACATAACATTTAACATAATTAACTTTCACTACATCGATAAAACAAAATCAAACAATGAAAACATTATTGAAAGTATAAAAAAAATACAAGATAAGCTACAATTAACTAATAAATTAAATACAAATTAAATAAATTTTTTTTTTTTTTTATTAAATATAAATTAAATACAAAACAAAAATCATGCTTGTGGAGCACTGGTTTTTAGTTTTAATTTTAAACTACTTTTACTAAGATTGAAATCTTTAGTAAGAGGGTGAGAGTTGTATAACCTACTCATGCGAGCTAATGGCTCATGCATGCCATAGTTAGTTCTGTGGTGGTTGCAATGCAAAAACTCCAGATTTCGTAGCTGGTGAGATCCTCCGCCATAGTTGAATCCTTTGTGAGAGAGCAAGTCGGGAGCATCAATTGAACCTGTTATAAGTTGATGGAAAAATACCAAGTCATTGTTGATCCGTCTTTGAGAGAGTGGTTGAAGATTTAAAAGTTGAATACGATTTTCATAAGGGGGGAGATTAAAAGGATCTTCCCAGGGAAGACCTTTCAGGACAAAACGTATGAATCTGTGTTGAACTGCCTCAATACGAGATTTATGAACCTCAACCTGAGAAGCATACTCGAGATAGGGACGAACATGACAGTTGCATAAGGAAAGTGTAACATAGGGGTCGTTAAATTCTTTTGCCCATCTCTTAATAAACCCAAGCATTGAATTAGCTTTGCTTGCTATGAGGTTGATGTGTTCATTGAATTCATGGTTAAAACTAAATACAGGGTGTCCCGTAATTCGTTTTACATACTTTGGGATATGATTCTTGGTCATGTTCTAAGAAAAAAATTGTTTTCACAGTAAAGTCCGTTTCTCAAGTTTGACATCACTTTTTGACAATTTAAAAAAAGTCTAACTTTGGTGTACCCTAACCTGTGATAAATTCGATATCTCTGTCAATACAGATGATAGAGACCTTATCTTAGACTTAATTTTTTGAGGAAACAACAATCTTTAAGACTGTATTTAAGTTGAGCTTTCATAGGTTAAGGGTTGCCAGATTTTCAATTTTAAGTGGTGTCCAAATTTTCTTCCCCAAACAAAGTTTTGACTTTGAGGTCATTTTTTCGCAGAAAATACCTGATAAACATAGAGTTTCTTTATTTTTAACAGATGAACAAAACAATAATAAAAAAAAACTTTGCAATGAGTGCACTCAAAAACCCATACATTTTATGATACTTGGAAAAAACTAAAACAGGTAAAAATTCTAATTTTGTCTTTTTTACGCTTTTTATTGCAACAATTTGCAAGGGGAGCAGTTTTCCAAGAATTGATTCTTTTAAGACAATTTTTACGGTTTTTTATTGCAACAACTTGCAAAGGTTGCAGTTTTCCAAGAATTGATTGTTTTAAGACAATTTTTATGACTTTCCACTGATGAAATGGGTTGAAAGTGTATTTGACCTGCTACCAAAACACTAATTGACCTACCTCTTCTCAGGGAAATTTTTGGTGCATGAATGTTCAATGGGTCGTATAAAAGGATAAGAAAACAAATTTGTTCATCAGTTTATCAAAACAAGTCACGATTGCAGTTTGACCAGAGAATTTTTTGAAATGCCTTCATTTACGAAAGAAGAATACGCAGACATTTTATTCGTATACGGGTTTTGCAATGGAAATTCAAGAAGAGCACAACGAAGATACCAGGAACTTTATCCCAACAGATGACTTCCTTCTCCATATGTTTTTGGAAATACCTTTCGGAGGCTTCGAGAAACTGGATCAGTATTAACTGAAAGACCTAACGCAGGAGCTGGAGTCATAAGAAGAGTTTCGGTTGATGAAAGAATACTGGCAGCTGTTGAAATCGATCCTTCCACTAGCATAAGACGCTTGGCTCTACAGTATAATGTTTCCAGACAAAGAATCTCCAGAATACTGCATGGCGAAAATATGCATCCATATCACCATACACCTGTACACGAACTACTTCCGAATGATTTTGTAATGAGAATCGAATTTTGTAACTGGTTGCTAGAGAGAAGCTTGGATGACAACCACTTTATAAACAGAATTCTTTGGACAGACGAATCCCAGTTCACAAGAGACGGTATCGCGAATTTTCATAACCTCCATACATGGGCCTCAAGCAATCCACATTCAAGACGGCAAAGATCGTTTCAGCGCAGATTTTGTGTCAATATGTGGGCAGGTGTAATTGGTAATAGATTAATCGGACCTTTCAAATTACCACCCCGACTTAATTCTACAAATTACCTGGAGTTCTTACAAAATGATCTACCAGGCCTATTGGAGGATGTTCCACTGCATCAGCGAGTTTCATCATATTTCCAACAAGATGGTGCTCCCGCCCACTATGGTCGTGAAGTTAAGGAAGTTAAGGCTGGATGAAAAATACGGTGGTAGATGGATAGGCAGAAATGGACCAATTCACTGGCCTGCAAGATCTCCCGATCTCACTGTACTGGATTTTTTTATATGGGGACGAATGAAAGAAATTGTTTACTCTTCTGAAATAACAACTTTAACCGAATTAGACGTATTTCCGAAGGATCACTACAAGTAAGACAAGAGCTATCGAGAGCAAACATCCACAATGAAATCCAAAAACGGGCTCTGGCATGCGTTCAAAACGAAGGAGGGCACTTTGAGCACTTCTTATAATTGTATTTGTATAAAATACATAAGAAACTACTAAAAGTTCTTGGAAAACTGCTCCCTTTGCAAGTTGTTGCAATAAAAAACCGTAAAAAAGACAAAATTAGAATTTTTACCTGTTTTAGTTTTTTCCAGGTATCATAAAATGTATGGGTTTTTGAGTGCACTTATTACTAAGTTTTTTTTTTATTATTGTTTTGTTCATCTGTAAAAAATAAAGAAATTCTATGTTTATCAGGTATTTTCTGCAAAAAAATTACCTCAAAGTCAGAACTTTGTTTGGGGAAGAAAATTTGGACACCACTTAAAATTGAAAATCTGGCAACCCTTAACCTATGAAAGCTCAACTTAAATACAGTCTTAAAGACTGTTATTTTTACAAAAAATAAAGTCTAAGATAAGGTCTCTATCATCTGTATTGACAGAGATATCGAATTTAACACAGGTTAGGGTACACCAAAGTTAGACTTTTTTTAAATTGTCAAAAAGTGATGTCAAACTTGAGAAACGGACTTTACTGTGAAACAATTTTTTTCTTAGAACATGACCAAGAATCATATCCCAAAGTATGTAAAACGAATTACGGGACACCCTGTATAACACCAAGGTCACGGAAATTCGAAATTTGAGATAATGATTGCTGATATATTGAATAATTTGCAAAGTAGGGAATCTTTTTGCGTGAGAACGTCATACTTTGACACTTGGAAGGGTTCAAACTAGGACCGTTTTTGAACACCACGTAACAAAACTGTCGATATCTTTTTGTAATAAATTGCGATCTGACGAATTTTCAATAGATATAAAAATCTTTATGTCGTCAGCAAAAACTAGAATGTCGCTGTATGATATACAAGAAATCTCGTCATTAATTGCAATAATGAAAAGCAAAGGACCAAGGTGACTCCCTTGTGGCACACCAGAGAGACCATTGAAAGAATTTGACAAGACGTTACGAAATTTGACTTGATAAGACCTATTTTTTAAGTATGAATTTATCCAAACAATAAATACTGGTGGAAATCCAAATGCTTTTAGCTTATATAATATAATATTATGAGAAAGCTGGTCGAAGGCCTTAAAGAAGTTAGTGTAAATGCAGTCCAATTCATACCCCTTTTCGAGGGCATTAGAGCATTTATGGTAAAATGAGAGAAGATTAGTAGCTGAAGATCTTCTTTGCATAAATCCGTATTGTTGATTACAGATTATATTCCTTGTAAAGAATGATGGTTTATCCAAAGGCAGCATTTTTAAGTCATCTGTTGAAGTTGATATGTCAACAGAGATAATAGGGGAAGAAAATGACGCTAAGTTTGAAAAGGATTCATTAAAAACTTTATGAAGCGTTTCGAAGCCTTTAGAGAGTTTCTCAGTTTCTAATTTAAAATTGGACATTTTTACAGCTAAATGGGATAGGGAAATCTTCTAACAGTTTTCACAGTACCAACAAGCGATTTTCGATGCACTAATTTTATCCAATAAAGCATTGTTGGAGCCAATACATTTGGCGTGAAAAACATTTCCACATGGCCCATAGCAAGCAAACAGGGGTGAGTTCGAATTGTCGAGGCATTTACCCGCTGCACAATCCATATTAAAAGATATTAAAAAAGAATAAAAAAAACATTGTTTTTTTATAAGAAAGAAGAAAAAAAAAAATTTTTTTTTTAAAAATCACTTTGAGTATTATGTTTCTCGTGATTACAAATGCCAATAAAAAAAAAATTGATGCAGTTAGTTGCTTCAATAAATATTTTATCAAACGCTGTAAACTCATTTTTTCTATGTCTTATAGCTTTTGAGATAATTGAAAAATAGTAGAACTATTGAAGTAAGCAATATTTTCAAAAAATTATGGAAATACGTACGAATTTACAATAATGCTAGGAAATAGACTAGTGAAAGTATAAAAATTCATCAGACAGGTGCTTATGTGCAATTAATTTCCGTATGCAGCAACTTTCAGCATGGCCCGCTTCGCGGGGGCTCATTATTTTAACGCTTTTTCCGCAGGGTTGAGCTGCTCATGCTAAATATGAAAATAGCAATTGTTTTTCTAACTGCAAGTTATTTGATCGAACTGAAAAAAGTATAAAAGTATAAAAATTCATCAGATAGGTGCTTATGTGCAATTAATTTCCGTATGCAACAACTATCCGCATGGCCCGCTCCGCGGGAGCTCATTATTTTAACCCTTTTTCCGCAGGTTTAAGCTGCTCATGCTAAATATAAAAATAGCAATTGTTTTTCTAACTGCAAGTTATTTGATCGAACTGAAAAAAGTATAAAAGTATAAAAATTCATCAGACAGTATGTGCAATTAATTTCCGTATGCCACAACTTTCCGCATGGCCCGCTTCGCGGGGGCTCATTATTTTAACACTTTTTCCGCAGGGTTGAGCTGCTCATGCTAAATATGAAAATAGCAATTGTTTTTCTAACTGCAAGTTATTTGATCGAACTGAAAAAAGTATAAAAGTATAAAAATTCATCTGATAGGTGCTTATGTGCAATTAATTTCCGTATGCAACAACTTTCCGCATGGCCCGCTCCGCGGGGGCTCATTATTTTAACCCTTTTTCCGCAGGGTTAAGCTGCTCATGCTAAATATGAAAATAGCAATTGTTTTTCTAACTTCAAGTTATTTGATCGAACTGAAAAAAGTATAAAAGTATAAAAATTCATCAGACAGGTGCTTATGTGCAATTAATTTCCGTATGCAACAACTTTCCGCATGGCACGCTTCGCGGGTGTTTCGTTATACAAAAATCAATGCTCTTCTGTTTCACTTGTCTTTATTTCTTTTGTAGTTCTATACAATACGGTGGCTAATCAGCAACCGTCTATCTCTCGTTGAATACCAACTGGACAGACATACATACTGACGATGTTATCTCAGTGGTCGAAACAATAGACAATGCTTTACAGTTTTGTTTCATACTCTTAAGAATACTCTTACATGCTCTTTTTTTTTTTTTTTTTTTTTTTTTTTTTTTAACTTTTGATAAATACAAATATTTTGATAACAAAATTATAATATAATAGCCTAATTTGTAATATAATAACTAATAACCGTAACGCTCCGGGGGCCTTACAATTCTTCCTGACCTTGTTACTATATTTGTTGGTTGGTTAGTAGATATATGACCTAAATCATCATCATCATCATGACCTAAATCATCATCCTCATTCATAATTTCCTCTACAACACTACCTCTTGACACATTACCTTCTTCATTATCGTCAAAGGACTGACTTTTATCAAGTGTTACATGAGTGTAGTCCTCTAATCCACTTCTTGGTTCACTATTAAATGATTTTCTAATATGTCGCCTATTGCGCCTAAACAAATTTTCTTCGCTGTCACCAACTATGTATGACCTTTCATTCACCTTACTTACAACAGTACCATAACCCCAGTCCTTATCATTTTTTTTAAACATTACTTTTTCAGTCTCTTTCAAATTGGATAGAGGTTTTGCCGTTCTATTGTAATATTCAGCTTGTAACTGTCTTTTCTTTTCTATTCGTTTTAAGATTTCATCTGAACATACTTCGTGCGGTTTCAAATTGTTTGTTGTGATTGGGATTTTTGTCTTGATTTCTCTACCCATGAAAAGTTGAGCCGG
Source organism: Melanostoma scalare (assembly GCA_949752695.1). Classification (NCBI taxonomy): domain Eukaryota; kingdom Metazoa; phylum Arthropoda; class Insecta; order Diptera; family Syrphidae; genus Melanostoma; species Melanostoma scalare. The sequence goes on along the minus strand of OX456984.1, from coordinate 108,487,552 downwards.
TGACAGCAACATATTGGCCAACGGCGTAGCGTTATACTCTAAAATTCGGTATTGAAAATCAGTTTCCAATGCCTTTCCTTCCTCTAAACATTTTTTAAGCATTCGCTTGGCAATCGCTACTCCTTTTTCCGCTAATCCATTGCTTTGAGGATATCGCGGGCTTGAAAACGTTAGTTTCATATTAAACTCTTCTGCAAAATTTTTAAACTTTCTGCTATTAAAAGGACTATTATCCGATCGAATCTCTAATGGAAAACCAAGCTTGGTAAATACTCGAGAAGTTAAAATCTTTATTATGTGATTTATTGACTTATCTCGCAGTCTTTCGACACATAACCAGTTTGAATATGCATCGGTTATAACCAAATACGAAACACCCCCATGTTCAAATATGTCCATGGAAATTCTTTGCCATGCAAACTTCGGAGACTCAGGTTGGTTAAGTGGTTCTTTCGAATTGTTGTATTTTAGTTTTTCACAAATTCTACACCGTTGGATTTTTGCTTCAATGTCTTTTGAGATATCCGGCCAATAAAATAACCTACGTGCACGTAGACGTGTTTTTTCCACACCCAAGTGAGACTCATGTAACATGTCTATAACTTGTGCCCTAAGCTCCTCAGGTACAATTAACTTGTCACCAAAGAAGAGCAAATCCTCATTTACACTTATTTCTTTTTTGATTTTATAAAACTTCTTACATTCTGAACCTAGTTTCTTGTATTCTGGCCATTCACTTTCGTGATATTTCAATATTTGCCCTAAGCACTCATCGCTTCGTGTAGCCAACTGATACTTGGATATATTTTCCTCAGACATACAAACATTATTAACAATGCTATGAACAACAAAATTTAGTTCCGGCTTTTCTAAATCTGCTGCCTTTATATAAGCCCTTGACAAACAGTCAGCCAGCAGCAATTGTTTTCCAGGTACGTATTTTAATTTAAGACCCGGATACTTAAATAGGAACATGAACATTCGTTGAAGTCTAGCGGTAACTTTGTCCAGTTCCTTTTTTATTAAGTTCTCCAGTGGCTTGTGATCTGAATGAACTTCTATGTTACGACCATAGATGTAGTAGTGGAATTTTTCGCACGCCACTACAACAGCTAAGAGCTTTTTTTCGATCTGAGCCCACTTTTGCTCACTTGCAGACAAACTTCGAGAAGCAAATGCTATCGGTTGTCCTTTCTGCAGCAGGACACATCCTACTCCGTCTTTAGAAGCATCCGTCTGTATCACAAGAGCCTCGTTCGGGTCAAACACACGCAGAACCGGTCTACGAGAAATAATACTTTTTAAGTTTTCAAACTCTCTACTATGTTCATCACTCCACTCCCATTTTTTTTCCCATTTTTGTTAAGTCCCTCAGTTTTGTTGTGATAATTGATAAATTTGGTATATACTTCGAAAGGTATTTACACATACCTAACAATCGCATAACAGCCTTTTTATCTTCAGGTATTGGAAGCTCCGTTATTGCTGTTAAATATTTCCCGTCAGGCTTTATCCTACCCTTTGATATTGACTGTCCCATAAACCTTACCTCTGTTTGTCTATACTGCAGTTTGTTTATGTTAAATTTGACACAATTAGTTCTTGCGCGTTCTATAACTTTCAACAGTATCTGATCATGTTCGTTATAATCTTTACCTGATACGAAAAGGTCATCGAAGTATATTTCGACACCAGAAATATCTCCGAAAATCTGAACCATTTTTCGCATAAAAAGTTCAGGAGCACTGTTTATGCCAAATGGCAATCTATGCCAATTATAGCGCCCAAATGGAGTAATAAACGTAGTAAGGTCTGCACTCTCATCCTCCAACTCCAACTGCCAAAATCCGTTCTTTAAGTCGACTACCGTAAAAACAGATTTATCAGTAAGTCTGCTAGTAATGGACTCGGCAGTTGGAATTGCGAAATGAGGGCGGCGAATACATTTGTTCAACGGCTGCGGATCTAAGCACAAGCGTAATGATTTGTCTGCTTTCTCAACGATTTGTAAATTATCTACCCAATCCGTGGGGTATTCTACCAAGCTAATTACACCATCATTAACCATCAATTCTAATTGAGCTCTAAGGCGATCGTGTAGAGTGGTTCAGAACCTGGTTTGAACTGAATGCTACACTTGCCTGGAATACACCCTAAGCCTTCAAAAACATCATAAAACTGTTTAGTAAATTCTTCTTTCAGGTCTGGCAAGTTGACTTTCGGATTGCATTTTATAACCTCAATACGCTTAACCAGCCTTAACGCTTCGCAGCAGTCGGCACGACCCATAATGGGCTGATATTTGCTATCAACAACCTCAAACTCGATTGGAATGGTCTCTTTTGTTAAATTTATTACACATGGCAAAGTAATGACTCCAAAAGAATTTATTTTATTTTCATTATAGGCAAAGAACTTATTTTCCGATTTTTTAATCAAATGAGAATAATTAATTTTTTTAATAAACTTTAATGGTAAGCAACTAACATCGGCACCCGTATCCAATTTGAACCTGACCGTCACATTCTTGAATTTTATTTCTTGATACCACCTTTCCGGCCTTATACGTCTACAATCAATAATGTTTACAAATGAATTATTTTTACTTATAAATTTACCTTCATCATCATAATATAGCCTATTAACTTCGTGAATTCCCCGTCTTTCGGTTGTGTTGATAAGTTCTTTCTGCTGATATGGTCTAGCTGCATTTCTCTTGTCCTCCCGTTCATTTGGTTCGCATTCCACTGCCTGTATTTGGTTTCTATTTGATGCACGACCGCTATATTTATTCCTGCATACTGCAGCAAAATGCCCAGCTTTATTGCAAGTACGACACTTCCTACCTTCAACCAATGCTGGACAAAACTGTTCATGTTTTCCCGTTGTTGTCATTCCACATCTGTTACATAGTGATGTCTCTTTTTCCCTCTGACGATTTCCATATGGCTTTTTTGTTTTCCATTCATTAAACGCCGATTTAATTGCATCCACTTTCATCTCTTTTTCGTCTCTAGATAACAGTTTTTTGTTTTTCTCCGATAGTTCCGCAATTTTACACTTCTCTATAATTGCATCCAAGGTGTCATTGCTTGACTCCAATAGCTTTGACTGTAATTTTTTGTTCTCCAATCCCTGAATGATTTTGTCTCTAATCATTCGGTTAACGTATGGCTGCCCACATTCCACGTTGGCACATGTAAATTCACAGAATTTGGATTGGTTACGCACTTCTGTCTCGAATTCCACAAAGGGCTGATCTTCTTTTTGTACGATTAGCCCGAATTTGTAGGTCTCCATTGTAATGTTGCGTCGTTGGATACAATAGTCTTCGAAGCGTGTCATGACTATTGCCAATGATCTTTGATCTGCGGTCAATGCAAGTGCATTAAATATTTCGATGCCTCTCTCTCCAATGTGGTGAAGAAATAATGCTACCTTCAATGGCTCTGCGGCTGTATCCTTCCCTGCGGCAGTGATGAAAATTTCAAATTTCTGCTTCCACATGGGCCAATTTTTCGCCGGCTCATCAAAATCCATTTCATTAGGACCCCGAATTTGTTGCTCAGCCATTTAAGTTTTTTTTTTTTTTTTTGATTTCGAAATTCTACTTTATTCCTTGTTATGAATTTATTTTGTCTTCGATATCACACCTAATTCTTTGTTAAAAAAAACTTTTTTTTTTTTTTGCACTTTATTGTAATGGACACCCCACACCTGACACCATGTTTCGTTATACAAAAATCAATGCTCTTCTGTTTCACTTGTCTTTATTTCTTTTGTAGTTCTATACAATACGGTGGCTAATCAGCAACCGTCTATCTCTCGTTGAATACCAACTGGACATACATACATACTGACGATGTTATCTCAGTGGTCGAAACAATAGACAATGCTTTTCAGTTTTGTTTCATACTCTTAAGAATACTCTTACAGCGGGGGCTCATTATTTTAACCCTCTTTCCGCAGGGTTAAGCTGCTAATGCTAAATATAAAAATAGCAACAAAACTTTTTTCAGTTCAATCAAATAACTTGCAGCTAGAAAAACAATTGCTATTTTCATATTTAGCATGAGCAGCTCAACCCTGCGGAAAAAGGGTTAAAATAATTAGCCCCCGCGAAGCGGGCCATGCGCAAAGTTGTTATTAATTGCACATAAGCACCTGTCTGATGAATTTTTATTCTTTCACTACAGTGCAGTCAATGAAGCGAAAAATAGGGCCCAACCTCTGAATTTTTTTACTGTGAACCGATTTGCATGAAATTTTGGAATTAGGCTCATCTTACCCTTAAATTCAAAAGTGAAAATGATTTGCACACCGCCACCACCCTGGGGGTGGTTGCCACCCCTTCTCGGGGGTGAATTTTTTTTTTTTGAAATAACCTCAGATATCGATAGAAGGCCTAATTTTAAGCAAAAAAAACAAATATTAAGATTTTTGTTAAGTTCAATACTTTTCGAGTTATTGGCAATTGAAAATTCGCAATTTGTTCACGTTTTTCATCTATTTATTGCAAATATCTCCAAAACTATACGTTTTATCGAAAATTTTATAAAAAACAAAATTGTAGCAGTTAAAACAATGAACAATTTGGTTTTTTATAAAGTATTCTAAGAACAATATTAAGCTAGATATAAAAGATCAAAACCATTTTTTATTTTGTCTTAAATTTAATGGTTGTATTTTGTCTTAAATTTAATTAAATGTTGCCATTTAGCGGCGAGCAGATGCATTTTATGCATTCTAATACAAGAGAATGTTTTATAGTGCTTGAAATAAGCTTTAAAATGAGCTCTATTAAAAGTCTTTTGCACGTTAAATAAGTGAGCTGTAGTGCAAATAAGGATAGCATCTAATGTTTTTTTCTTTTAAATCAATGAGTTTTTGGACGATAACTCCTTTAATTTTTATGCTATCACAATTTGTAAGAAACCTTTGTTAAGGTAATTAAGAGAGCTAGAACATCCTTGATTGCAATATACAGTAAACAACTTTTTGCTAAAACTGTGAAGGGTTAAAAGACTTAAGAGAGGCTGTGATTGCGCTGCCACGCGCTCTTTAAACAATCATAATTCCGTCAATTTTTGTTTGACAGAAGAAACTAAAAAGCCAAATTGTTTGTTAAAAAAATACCAAAATTTTTTTATACTAACACTATTATACGTATCTGTCGGCATTTTTGAGATATTATGAAAAAAGTGGGGTTTTTAAAAATTTGAAAATTTGTTGTTTTTTTTTTTAATCGTGACTTTTTTGAAAAATATGTGTCCAAAAGCAGCCAAACTGATATTATCTATCAAACTCTTCATAACAATTTTAATTTTAGGCGGAATACGATTAAATTTAATTTTGGTGGAAATGGCACTTATGAAAGCCATTTGTTGCGGCTATTTTGGTCGCAACGGAAACCTTTTTGTCAACCTCGGTAAAAACACTTATTTTACTTTAGAGAGGTTACAAATCCTTTATTTGCAAATAGAATACAGAATATTACAATTATATTTACAATGGTTTGCTTAAATTTACTTACTTAGTCTCTTACTTAGTCTTTTATCTTCTTATTGGTAACTTAAAAAAGGCGAATTGGCGAATTGACAGCAGCTCGTGGTCGTCTCTCTGTCGGAAATAAACGAGTTGAAAAAGATGGACGCAAATGAGAATAAAAAGATGGCTGCAAATCGAAATTAAAGATGGCTGGCGCGAGGTGGAGGCGAGAGCTCCCTCTGTTGGCCGGTGAGAGGCTACTTTAAAGGTGTGCCCACACCTCTCTCAACACTCCCCCTTAGTAGTTTCTCCTGCGGACTGGTGTCTTCTTGGGCCTTTATGTCGAGGACAGCCAACTTGACTGCAGGTCTTTCGTAGACTCCATTCGTCGTTTGTACGAAGGCACTTCGTATCTGGTTATCCTTAGAGAGCTTAACCTTGACTATTCGTCCCTTGGGCCAGCTGTTCCGGGGGCTATTAGGATCAACTACCAGGACTACGTCTCCGACTTCCAAAGGCTTGGCCGGTGTGAACCATTTTGTTCGCCTGGTAATGGTTGGCAAGTATTCTGCTACCCAGCGTCTCCAGAAGTGATTGGCGTACTGCTGCGAGGTGAGCCAATTTTTGCGAAGCACTGTCACGTTGTCGTTGTATTCCACTGGTGGTTTTGAGCCGCATGCCGATCCTAGTAGAAAGTGGTTGGGTGTTAGAGCTTCCGGATTCTTAGGGTCTATTGGGATGTACGTCAACGGTCGCGAATTAACAATGTTTTCAGCTTCTATGAGCACAGAACGTAGGAGCTCGTCGTTAGGATTTCTTGTTGGTGCGATGGCGTAAAGAACGGTTTTGATAGACCGCACTAAGCGCTCCCAACAGCCGCCCATATGCGGTGAGGCCGGAGGAATGAACTTCCATTGTGTACTGGTCGTGGTGAAAGCTTCAACTAGCCTGTCTTTCTGTATATTCGCCGCTGCTTCCCGTAATTCCCTTTCTGCACCATGAAAATTAGTGCCATTGTCACTGTGAAACTCGAGTGGGGTGCCTCTTCTGGCAATGAAGTTTCGAAGGCACATAATACAGGAGTCTGTCGTTAAAGTATGAGCGACTTCTATATGTACCGTCCTTATTGTGAGACAGGTTAAGATTACTCCCCAACGTTTCTCGGTTCTTCGGCCTACGGTAACTGAGAGAGGGCCAAAATAATCAACCCCTACATACGAGAACGGCCGGCAGAAAGAGGCAAGTCTTGCTTGAGGAAGTGGCGCCATGCGTAGAGGGCGTGGTTGAGCGTTGTTGAGTTTGCACTTTGAACAGGATTTCTTGATGGCTTTCAGAGCGGACCGCATCTGTGAAATGTAGAAATGTTGGCGAAAAGTATTAACCACGGTTTCATCGTTTTGGTGGTTATAGCGCTCGTGAACATCCTTGACGATAAGAGTCGTGATTCGATGAAATCTTGGAAGAACGACTGATGACCCGGAGTAGTTGATGGGTTCTTCTTTGGAGTAGACACCCTTCCGTTGGCTCGGATAAGTCGGTTTTCGTCTAGAAACGGCGTGAGGTTAAAGAGGGGACTGCCTTTTTGCACATATCGGTTCATTGTAAGATCTGCAAACTCTTCGGGGTATACTCCAAGTTGTGCTTCTCTCAACAGTTCGGTTTGTGCCATTTGAAGTTCTCTGCGCGTTAAAGGACCACTTTCTTTAGGTGTTTTCTTTCTTTTGTTGCTGGCGTTATGCACAAATCGAAGAACGTATCCCGTACTTCTCAGCAGTTTCCACCAACATGAAATTTCGTCACAACGGAAGACGTTTTCTCGACCTAGAATATGAGTTGCCACAAGACTCGTCTTCAGCTCTTCCACCGTGGAGCCTATAATTGTCTCCTGCGGCCAGTTCTCCTTTGGTGATCGTAGGAACTCTGGTCCGTTGAACCAACGAGCGGTTGCTTTAAACTCTGGAGGTTTTTGCCACTTTGTGGCTTCATCTGCTACGTTCATGTTGGTGGGAATCCATCTCCATTCTTCAATGTCGGTTAGGTCCAAAATTTCACTAACCCTGAACGCTACGTATTGGCGATATCTACGGTGATCCGATCGGAGCCAACAGAGAACAGTTTTGGAATCCGACCAAAAGTATTTTTTCCCAAAGGCTATACCGTGTGACTCTTGGATGCGTTTGGCGAATCGAGCTCCGAGGACTGCCGCTTGAAGTTCGAGACGTGGGATCGAAAGGGCTTTAAGTGGCGCTACTCGGGTTTTTGCCCCAATAAGACTGGTCTCTATAAGGCTTGCTTGGGAGTTTCTTATGTACGCTACAGCTGCGAAACCGTTTTCGCTGGCGTCGACGAAGGTATGCAATTGAACCTCTGTGCCCCAGGAGGAAGAAGTGTAGAATCTGGGAATTTTTAATGCTTCTATTTTAGGCAAATGATTAGCCCATTTCAACCACTTTTTGTACTCTTCTTCTTTGATTTCGTCGTCCCAGCTGATTTTCGATCGCCAAATTTCTTGAAGCAAAATCTTGATGTACATAAGAAAGCATGCTATAAGTCCCAACGGGTCAAAGATTGTCATAAGTATTCGCAATACTTCACGCTTTGTTGGGCGTCTGCCACCGAAAAGGATTTCTTGTTGACTTGAGCTTGTGGTGAGTTTGAAGGTTAGGCAATTAAGAGATGTGCTCCACCACATCCCTAGCACTTTCTCTGTCCCTAGCTCGACGTTGGTGTTCATGCTCATTTCCTCTTTTGGCTCTGATTGAAGTGCTTTTAGGACCATAGTTGAATTAGAGACCCAATTTCTTATGTGGAAACCACTCTGCCTGTGGATGTGTCGAACCTCCTGCGCCAGTTTGATGGCTTCATGCTCGGTCGGTACGCTGTCCATCAGATCATCCACATAATGGTTTTCCTTGATTGACAGGACGGCTCTCGGAAACTCAGACGCGAACTGATCGGCGTTGATGTTCTAGACGAAGCGTTGGCTGGAGAACACGTCGCACCAAACGTCATCACCATCATCACTTAAGTGTCTGGATTCCCACTCTCGTCACACCCCCATAAAAAACGCTGATAGTGTTGATCCTCTTTTCGAATACCAATCTGGTGAAACATTTCCATAATGTCCCCACAAATTGCAATCTTGTTTTGTCTGAACTTGTAGATGACGGAGGTCAAGGGGGTTAACTGGTCTGGTCCTTTGAGCAGTAGAGAGTTGAGTGATGTACCGTGAACTGTAGCCGCCGCGTCCCATACAATCCTTAGTTTTCCCGGTTTATTTGGGTTTTCCACTGGGAACACTGGTAAGTACCATGAGCGGTCTTGATTTTCCAAAATCTCTTCTTGTGTAATCTTTCGAGCGTAACCTTTCGTGACGTATTCCCCGATCTTATTGTTAAGCTTCTCGGCTAGGACTCGATCGCGTTGCATTCGCCTTTGGAGACAAACTAACCGCTTTTTGGCCATGGGGTAGCTATTTGGCAACTGAACCTCGTCTAATTTCCACAGTAGTGTCGTCTCGAATCTACCATTTTTGCAAACTGTATGTTTATTAAGTAGTTCTAGGGCTCGAGCGTCATCGTCGGACATCAACATCGCTGTAGACTCTTGAGTTCAGAAACTATCGTCGCAGATAAATTTTTTTACTAGACGGTTTAAATCGAGGTCATTGCACTCACAAAGATGAAAGCTGTGAGCATTTTCCGGTCTATGTACCACTTCGACGCATTTCCCGTGAATCACCCATCCCAGGCGGGTTTTGGTGGCGACAGGTCCATTTTGGCAACCTTCTTTGGATTTCAAGGGGAACCCAAGCTGTGCATTGTTAACGCCTATAAGCAATCGCGGAACCGCTTTGTGATACGAAGCAACGTTCAGCCCTTTAAGATGATGGAACTTCTCTTGCAGTTCATCTGGGTTTATTGTTTGAGGCGGTAGAAAGAGCTTCCCTACTGCGTGCACATCTAATATATCGAACTTTTCTGCACCCTGTGTAGTGCCTGAAATTTGAAGGTTGATCAGCTCGGACTTGCTTTCGTATCGCGATTCATTTCCAGTCCACTTCAGACACAGAGGCCTTGGAGTGCCTGATACGTTCAGTTGCTTTGCGAGCTCTTTGTCGATCAACGTCACGGAAGACCCGTCATCCAGAAATGCGAAGGCTCTTATCTTAGTTCCGTTCCCATAAAGAAATACTGGTACTACTCGGAACAATATGGAATCCGTGTTGCGGCTCTGATGGTCCGAATCTTTTTGGTGAACACCAACAGTTCCATCCTTAGCTAGGTCCTTTTCAGATTCTTTCTGATCGTTGTGGAGAAGGTGATGGTGTTTTAGAACGCAGTTGCCTTTCCCGCATACCGCTTCAGACTTGCATCTATCTTTTAAATGCTTTCTCAGACATCTGCGACATAGTTGGTGTTTTCTCACTTGCTCCCATCTGAAGTTACGACTTGCTTCTTTAAACGTTTTACAATCTGCTACTGAAGAGCAATCGCCGCTACATACATAGCACACTTTGTCCGCTTTGTAGTGCGTATTTACATTCCCCTTACCTGTCCAGCCTTTGTGCCGTTTCTTTTCTTCCGAGTAGGTTGAAGGCGCTGAAGAAAGAACTCCGTTGGCCGCTTCAGCCATAGAGTACATCCATGCGCTGAACTCGACGAGTGTGCATCTCGGCAACGATTGCTTGTGGATGGCCCAGTTAAGGCGCAGGGCTGGCGGAAGTTTTTCGACGAGCTCTTGAACCAGCATGGGGAAGTTGAGGTGGCTACTACCACAGGCTTCCACTGTAGAACAAAGGTTCTGTACCGCGATTGCGAAGGTGACGATGGTTTCCAGTTTTTCTGCTTTTGGCGACGGCGTCAGGCTGATCTTACGAATAAGGGTGTTGATTATTAATTCTGGCCTACTGTATAGCATCCTAAGAGTGCTAATTACACGTCCGACACAGTTCGGTTGTATTATCAAACTCCGTACCGCTTCTAACGCTCCGCCTCTAAGAGCTTTGTGCAACCTTATGAGATTTTCATCATCACTAAAGCCGCCCAGTTCTGTGCTTCGATTATAACTTGCGATGAAAATTGGCCACTCCGAGGAATCTCCGTCGAAAACAGGCAAGTCCCGAATCAGATGTCGCGCTGCTAAATTATTTTTAGTTAAAAAAGCATTTGAGTGCGTACATTGCTGCGCATTGGTGGACGAGGGCAGATGGTAATTGGGGGGCAGGTGTTCGCCCACCCGAGCGTTGAGATGTTGATTGGCTTGATGATCTTGAAAGCTTTGCGGCGGGGCCGGACGTGTTAATGTATTCTCTGAGAATTGCGGTAGTTGGCAATGGTTAATTTCAAATGATTGAGCAGCTGCACCTGGAACGTCGGTTGAGCATGTTGGTAGTTGGTTGCCGCCAAGTGATGACCTCCTAGCTACGCCTTCACCCAAGTTTCTATCAGCACATATTGGTTGCAAAACGGTGGGGGGAAATTGCGGAATATTCGATTTGACTTTCACTGTTGACTGCGGATAGTATCTCCCTGACGTTCCGTCAACCCAATGGCGTATGCTTGCATTTGTAGCTTTCACTTTTAGTTCACTATTTTGGTCGATCTCTTCGTCCTGCTCTGAAGAATCGAGGGCTCTATTCATGGCTTCATATTTTTTGGAAATGTACTCGGCCTCTCTTTCCTTTCGTAATTTGAGTTCTTCTTCAATTTTCTGCAACTGAATTTGAAGGCGCTTATTTGACGAAAATTTGGAAGACTTGGAACAGCTCGAATCGGCCATTGGCTTGTCGGATGACAGTTTAGGAACCAGGTCGTCTCCTTTCGCTTGAGGTTCTTGGGGAAGTTTATTTGCTCCTGAGAAATGTCCGTGTATGACCAGAGAGGACGGTTGAAAATTCTGGGTTGAGGTCATGTAATTCTGTGCGGTTACTGGGCATGATTCGGTGATGGTTGGCGCAATTGGCAGCCCAAACATGTTGTGGATTGTTGCAACTGAGTATAATTGGTTCGAACTTGCAATCGAACAGGCGGGTTGAGAAAGAGTTCCACACACGGCGGCAGCCTCGGCCGCGCTGTGCGCAGAAACTCTAGATGCATTTTGTGTAGGCGCAGACATTGGTTGCGCTGGTTCATGGTGAGCATGGTGTGGTAATTTGTTGGTTGTGCCCCCACGCACGGCGGCAGCTTCGGCCGCACTATACGCAGGTAAGGGCACAGCAGTTTGTTGGAACGCCGGAATCGACGGCGCAGTTGGCTGGAAACAACTTTCATTTGAAGTTGATGTTTCGGTTGTATTTCTGTAAGTGGCAGCAAATGTGGCTGTATAGTTGGCAGGAACCGTGACAGTGCTTTGTGTTAATGTTGAGGTTATTGTGGCTGAGGATGTTTGCAGCGTGTGGGTTTCTCTAATTGGCAAACTAGCAGCAGACGCAGAAACCACTCCTAAAGAATTATTATTTAAGCAGATACTCTTACGTGTGCATTTTTCACACGTGTACGACTTTTCGGCAATACTGCTGTTCACACCGGCACAGCTAAAATGGTTCCACGACTGGCATTGATCGCACTGAACCATATCACCGGCAGAGTCGGGTTCGTTGCAGCAGCAGCAGTTGAATTCCTCTTGATGACGAGTTGGGTTTAAGGCTGTCGTCTTCTTCTTAGGTGGCATAATGGCGATTATTTGGCTTATGTTGCTTAGAAGATGAAGGATGTTCCGAATAAGATTTGTAAGATGTTGCGGCTATTTTGGTCGCAACGGAAACCTTATTGTCAACCTCGGTAAAAACACTTATTTTACTTTAGAGAGGTTACAAATCCTTTATTTGCAAATAGAATACAGAATATTACAATTATATTTACAATGGTTTGCTTAAATTTACTTACTTAGTCTCTTACTTAGTCTTTTATCTTCTTATTGGTAACTTAAAAAAGGCGAATTGGCGAATTGACAGCAGCTCGTGGTCGTCTCTCTGTCGGAAATAAACGAGTTGAAAAAGATGGACGCAAATGAGAATTAAAAGATGGCTGCAAATCGAAATTAAAGATGGCTGGCGCGAGGTGGAGGCGAGAGCTCCCTCTGTTGGCCGGTGAGAGGCTACTTTTAAGGTGTGCCCACACCTCTCTCAACACCATTGATTTGAAAGAAAAAAACATTAGATGCTATCCTTATTTTCACTACAGCTCACTTATTTTACATGCAAAAGACTTTTAATAGTGCTCATTTTAAAGCTTATTTCAAGCACTACAAAACATTCTCTAAAATTAGAATGCATAAAATGCATCTGCTCGCCGCTAAATGGCATTGACCACAACGATTAAATTTCAGACAAAATAAAAAATGACTTTGATCATTTATATCTAGCTTAATATTGTTCTTAGAATACTTTATAAAAAACCAAATTGTTCATTGTTTTAACCGCTACAATTTTGTTTTTTATAAATTTTTCGATAAAACGTATAGTTTTGGAGATATTTGCAATAAATAGATGAAAAACGTGAACAAATTGCGAATTTTCAATTGCCAATAACTCGAAAAGTATTGGACTTAACAAAAAACTTAATGTTTGTTTTTTTTTTGCTTAAAATTAGGCCTTCTATCGATATCTGAGGGTATTTCCGAGAAGGGGTGGCAACCACCCCCAGGGTGGTGGCGGTGTGCAAATCATTTTCACTTTTAAATTTAAGGGTAAGATGAGCCTAATTCCAAAATTTCATGCAAATCGGTTCACAGTAAAAAAATTCGGACCTAAAATTCTTCATTGACTGCACTACTAGTCTATTTCCTAACATTATTGTAAATTCGTACGTATTTCTATAATTTTTTGAAAATTTTGCATACTTCAAAAGTTTTACTATTTGTCAATTATCTCAAAAACTATAAGACATAGAAAAAATTAGTTTTAATTAGACCCCCCCCCTCCCATAGTAAAAAATGCTTGTATTGAACCCCTCCACCAAAAACCCCTAAAATTTTTTGTCGCCAAAGTTATCGTACTCTCCCCTAGAAATCAGGCTCTCAAAAGACTCCTACTAATTCAACCAAACTATCGATAATTTAGAGGTTGCAAGATTGTTAAGTTAAAAAGGTATGTTCTAAAAGAAAGGAATTAGTTGAAAGGGATGTATGAGGGATATTAGTGGTTAAACGAAAAAAACAATAATAAAAAATCACTCAAAAAACACTCAACATAAGAACGGAAAATAATGTCTTACCAATACAACTATAGACAACACAAAACGAAATCAGAATCTAATTTAATTCAACTATGTTATATTTATTATTCACAACACTTTGAACCAAAATAAACTGATAAGTAGATGCTTAAGATAAAAAGATTACTGAAACAAATCACAGTTTAAAATAAAAGTATGAAGTACACGGTATTTAATTAGTTAAGGACAGAGCTATGAAATACACAACAATGCACAAAGATAACCTGTGCTGCCACTACAATAATAAAACCATTCACTCAGCTTTAAGATTTTTATATCGCATTTAGAATACAATCGTAAGTTCGTGAGACCCAGACTTGACTTTGCAGTCAATTCTTTCAAAACTATTAACCGAAACAAATTTATATAAAATTTGTTATAAAGTGCACTGTTCCGGCTATTGAAAAAAGGTATAATTTGTAACTGTAAGTGCTGCCGTTTTTTTAATATATTTTTTTTTAGATTATAAGTTCCTTTTAATGAAATTACCTAAATCGCGTCAACGGGGGAGATAGACCCCCTCGGATATTAAACCCTTCTACCAAAAAAAGTAATTTTTTTTTGGGTCAGTATTAAAGACTCGTGCCAATGAAATAGTTAATGTAGTTAAATGTAGCTAACGATGTTAAATTAAGTAGACGTAGCGTTTACTGTCAAATTGGTATTATTAAATATCGTGATCAAGAATTGTCACGTTTCGCCATCAACACTTCTGAAGAATCAATAACTGCATCTATGGCAAGTTGGCTTAAAATCTCTCCAACTTCCATAAAGTGCAAAAAACTTTTGAAAAGAGATGCTGATACAAGTGAACTTTCGTTCTTGAACTTGAAGTGGCCATTCCGGAGAATCTCTCAAGGCAAGCTCTCAATCACTGTGTTTAGCCTTTGGGAGTAGAATTTCTATAATTTTCACTCCAAAAAACCTGAACAGCAGGAAAATGCCATTGGTAGTATAGAAGAAATAGAAGATCAATTAAAAATGCAATCTCATGCGACATCTCCAGCTCAAGAAAAATCATTTCTTTTATACTAATATAACTGGCGGTCTATTTCTCGTCATCACTATATATGATGTTATTGCTCTCACAGAAACTTGGCTTCGTTGCTTGCGCTTATATTAATATTCCCTCTAACTTGCTGTCAAAATCAGACCACCATGTAGCACTAGACATAAGATATAAATAATGTAACGTGCGCTTAGTTCGCAAAATTAAAACTACCACATTTATTTAGTATTTACTTTATTCGATTTCAACTCTACCAATAATCACATTAATTCACCCTTAAGTCTTAACATTATCACTCTATAATCAAAACTGACTTCTGGTTGCCTCGGCGGGCGGCCTATTTATATCGAATGACATAACATCTAGAACTTCCCAGTAATTTCCATATGGTCTCCAGTATTTGCTGTCAAACATTTCCCCTCCTGGTATATTTCTACACTTACACTAGTGTTGCCGCTTGTGTTTTCGGTTGAACATTTTCGATTAGGAAATTGGTATTAAAAGTTGGGTTTGCATTACAATGCTATATTTATTTTAAAACTGCGGTTCTAGACATTAACCCTTACAACTAAGGCCAGTTTTGTTTCAATGTCAAAGTTTCTTGTTTCTTTTGACTGGATGTCAGTCTTAAGCTACTCGGGTCTTAATAATACATACTTCAACTTTAATGATGGGCTTAAGAACGCAGTCAATTTATTCATTCCTAAAACTATTAACAATATCTCTAACAAACCGCGGTTGTTCAATGGAGAAGTGCTAAATCTAAGCAACCGTAAAAATAGGGCATATAAATTTTATCGAAACTAAAAAAAAAATTTATTTATTATGCGAAAAATATTGCAGTGTTCGAAAGTGGTTTGTTTTTCTAAATAAGTTATCGTACAAACATCACATTTTTTTTATTGAAACTAAACTCAAAAGCAATGCAAAATGTTTTTGGAATTTTATTAATAGCAAAAAGAAATCAGTGCGCATTCCTAGCACTATCCATGCATTTGTCGGGAATAACTTCATCAGACCTTCCAACAGCTTATAATCTGCTTGCGCAGTTTTTTAGATCAGTGTATGTTCCCCTAAATAATGCAACAATGCTCGAAAGAAATGGTTCTTCGAGAAAAAATTGGGTCTGGAAAGTTCTGTTCGTTCCTCGTCCTGTTTGCAAATCTGCAGCCCAAGTGAATGGGCCGATTTGCAAACTTGGTTCGTAGGGTTTATTTAGTAGTCTCGCACTAGGTGTTTTTGAAATTGGAATTTAAGCTCTAAGACAATGGTACCTATATATCATAAAACGGTTTGTTAAAACCTAGTTTTCTAAAATCGGCCTTTAGGATTTTGATAAAACAGTCTATCTTTTGTAAGAATGGGTTTTGCAAGATTTATCTTAAAAAGGTACCTTCAACAACGCTTCTGTAGGAGGTACATTTTTAACATCAGAATTTCTCGCTAACGACAAAATAGATTTCAATTAAATTTAAAATTAAGGAATGCTTCCATGATCAAATTCATGCATAACTTTTTTTGAATTTTAAATATGCTGGAAACTTGGCATATTGAATTTTTAAAATTTTTTTCCAGATGTAATACTTACTTACAGAACTGCTAGATACTTTAAAAAATTAAAAAAAACTGTTGAAAAAAGTGCTTTACCGATTTCCAATATTTTTGTTTCTGGGTAAACTATTGCTAATAAAATTGTATATATACTTAGTTTTTCCAAGAAAACTCTCAAGCAAATTTGAAAAACCTAGAGATTTTTGAAATACTTTTTTAAATATTTGTAGTTATTATTTATTAGGTACATTCCGGAATTATTTTTATAAAATTAAATTTAATCTTCTGGCCTTCTGCGCTGTTAATATGCCCAAGACTTCTTCAGTGCCAAATCACAGTTTAAAATAAAAGTATGAAATACACGGTATTTAATTAGTTAAGGACAGAGCTATGAAATACACAACAATGCACAAAGATAACCTGTGCTGCCACTACAATAATAAAACCATTCACTCAGCTTTAAGATTTTTATATCGCATTTAGAATACAATCGTAAGTTCGTGAGACCCAGACCTGACTTTGCAGTCAATTCTTTCAAAACTATTAACCAAAACAAATTTATATAAAATTTGTTATAAAGTGCACTGTTCCGGCTATTGAAAAAAGGTATAATTTGTAACTGTAAGTGCTGCCGTTTTTTTAATATATTTTTTTTTAGATTATAAGTTCCTTTTAATGAAATTACCTAAATCGCGTCAACGGGGGAGATAGACCCCCTCGGATATTAAACCCTTCTACCAAAAAAAGTAATTTTTTTTTGGGTCAGTATTAAAGACTCGTGCCAATGAAATAGTTAATGTAGTTAAATGTAGCTAACGATGTTAAATTAAGTAGACGTAGCGTTTACTGTCAAATTGGTATTATTAAATATCGTGATCAAGAATTGTCACGTTTCGCCATCAACACTTCTGAAGAATCAATAACTGCATCTATGGCAAGTTGGCTTAAAATCTCTCCAACTTCCATAAAGTGCAAAAAACTTTTGAAAAGAGATGCTGATACAAGTGAACTTTCGTTCTTGAACTTGAAGTGGCCATTCCGGAGAATCTCTCAAGGCAAGCTCTCAATCACTGTGTTTAGCCTTTGGGAGTAGAATTTCTATAATTTTCACTCCAAAAAACCTGAACAGCAGGAAAATGCCATTGGTAGTATAGAAGAAATAGAAGATCAATTAAAAATGCAATCTCATGCGACATCTCCAGCTCAAGAAAAATCATTTCTTTTATACTAATATAACTGGCGGTCTATTTCTCGTCATCACTATATATGATGTTATTGCTCTCACAGAAACTTGGCTTCGTTGCTTGCGCTTATATTAATATTCCCTCTAACTTGCTGTCAAAATCAGACCACCATGTAGCACTAGACATAAGATATAAATAATGTAACGTGCGCTTAGTTCGCAAAATTAAAACTACCACATTTATTTAGTATTTACTTTATTCGATTTCAACTCTACCAATAATCACATTAATTCACCCTTAAGTCTTAACATTATCACTCTATAATCAAAACTGACTTCTGGTTGCCTCGGCGGGCGGCCTATTTATATCGAATGACATAACATCTAGAACTTCCCAGTAATTTCCATATGGTCTCCAGTATTTGCTGTCAAACATTTCCCCTCCTGGTATATTTCTACACTTACACTAGTGTTGCCGCTTGTGTTTTCGGTTGAACATTTTCGATTAGGAAATTGGTATTAAAAGTTGGGTTTGCATTACAATGCTATATTTATTTTAAAACTGCTGTTCTAGACATTAACCCTTACAACTAAGGCCAGTTTTGTTTCAATGTCAAAGTTTCTTGTTTCTTTTGACTGGATGTCAGTCTTAAGCTACTCGGGTCTTAATAATACATACTTCAACTTTAATGATGGGCTTAAGAACGCAGTCAATTTATTCATTCCTAAAACTATTAACAATATCTCTAACAAACCGCGGTTGTTCAATGGAGAAGTGCTAAATCTAAGCAACCGTAAAAATAGGGCATATAAATTTTATCGAAACTAAAAAAAAGATTTATTTATTATGCGAAAAATATTGCAGTGTTCGAAAGTGGTTTGTTTTTCTAAATAAGTTATCGTACAAACATCACATTTTTTTTTATTGAAACTAAACTCAAAAGCAATGCAAAATGTTTTTGGAATTTTATTAATAGCAAAAAGAAATCAGTGCGCATTCCTAGCACTATCCATGCATTTGTCGGGAATAACTTCATCAGACCTTCCAACAGCTTATAATCTGCTTGCGCAGTTTTTTAGATCAGTGTATGTTCCCCTAAATAATGCAACAATGCTCGAAAGAAATGGTTCTTCGAGAAAAAATTGGGTCTGGAAAGTTCTGTTCGTTCCTCGTCCTGTTTGCAAATCTGCAGCCCAAGTGAATGGACCGATTTGCAAACTTGGTTCGTAGGGTTTATTTAGTAGTCTCGCACTAGGTGTTTTTGAAATTGGAATTTAAGCTCTAAGACAATGGTACCTATATATCATAAAACGGTTGGTTAAAACCTAGTTTTCTAAAATCGGCCTTTAGGATTTTGATAAAACAGTCTATCTTTTGTAAGAATGGGTTTTGCAAGATTTATCTTAAAAAGGTACCTTCAACAACGCTTCTGTAGGAGGTACATTTTTAACATCAGAATTTCTCGCTAACGACAAAATAGATTTCAATTAAATTTAAAATTAAGGAATGCTTCCATGATCAAATTCATGCATAACTTTTTTTGAATTTTAAATATGCTGGAAACTTGGCATATTGAATTTTTAAAATTTTTTTCCAGATGTAATACTTACTTACAGAACTGCTAGATACTTTAAAAAATTAAAAAAAACTGTTGAAAAAAGTGCTTTACCGATTTCCAATATTTTTGTTTCTAGGTAAACTATTGCTAATAAAATTGTATATATACTTAGTTTTTCCAAGAAAACTCTCAAGCAAATTTGAAAAACCTAGAGATTTTTGAAATACTTTTTTAAATATTTGTAGTTATTATTTATTAGGTACATTCCGGAATTATTTTTATAAAATTAAATTTAATCTTCTGGCCTTCTGCGCTGTTTATATGCCCAAGACTTCTTCAGTGCCAATCTGCCATTCTCAATTTGTTGATGAGTTGACATTGGGTTGATTGTTTCTTTTTGCCTATTACGTACTCTTGC
Organism: Melanostoma scalare; assembly: GCA_949752695.1. NCBI lineage: Eukaryota > Metazoa > Arthropoda > Insecta > Diptera > Syrphidae > Melanostoma > Melanostoma scalare. Next base: position 108,468,129 of record OX456984.1, on the reverse strand, counting down.
GAGAAAATAGAAACGCATGGAAAGAGACGGGTAAAGCGTTGCAACTAGTTGAAGTGGAATAACGAAGTTGAACACTAACTAAATAAAAATTAATTTCTTATGTAGGTACTTTTCTTTCTATTTTTTACTTCTCTTATGTACTTAAAATATTTTTTTTCTAAGTTTATATACATTTTTAAATTCTATCTTTCACAACTTTATAAGTGTATTCTTACTGTGTTAGATGTTAATATTCAAATAAATGCTAAAATGCCAAATACTAGATGCATACAGGGACACCATTTGTTTATTTGGAAGGAAACTTAATTAGTGTATTTTTACTTTACAAATTGTTTCATTTTGGTATATACATAAATAAAAATAAATAGGGTGAGGGAATGTAGGGGATCTACAATTTTTTGCCGGTTGCCAACGTCTAATTGAGAAAGCGCTTTTCATGGCAATGATTTCACCAACGGAGAGCTTGCCAATAATTTCTCGCGAAAGGGTACATATGCCTCTAGGTATACTTAATTTCCTTGAGTTGTTTAGATATAAAAATTGTCAAAGTTACTTTAAGCTAGCCCTTAACGACGAACATGCTCGCCGAACATGCTCATTTGCATTATACCTTACACGACGAGCACATTTGCCGAACATTCATTTCACTTGCACACACACGACGACGACGCGACGTTCACAGCAAAAATGAGGTTTGCTTCATAGCAGAAAACAGGTATGGCCCTACATGGCACACATCGAATCCAGCAAACATGACAAGATCGAAATTTTTCGCCAACGCTCTCGAACCAGCAACACGACGAAATACGGCGAGCACGAGCATGTTCGGCGAGCATGTTATTCGCCTTAGATTTTGGTATATTCGTTGGATTCGAAGTTCACCATGTATGGCCATGGACGGGAGCTAACCTGTTTTTTTTTTATAAAGCAAACCTCATTTTTGCTGTGGACGCTGTCGTGTGTCTGCATGTGAAATGAATGTTCGGCAAATGTGTTCGCCGTGTAGGGGATAATGCTAACGAGGATGCTCGTCGTTTAGGGCTTGCTTTGCTTAATTACTGAAAACTATGTCATACTACTTCGGCTAGAACTAATGTCAGAAATAATGAAAATAATCAATAGTTAGCTAAATTGTGCTACAAAATAAGAAAAATTGCAATTACTTTTGATGTGACTTAGTTTAGGTTATTGGTATGGTTGAGTACATCATATTAGTGCACTATACCAATTGCTTTCATCATTAATATGATGTTCCTACTCAACCATACCAACCACATCAACCAAGTCGCATCAAAAGTTATATTACACTGTAGCTGGCCATACGCAAACTTAAATCAAATAAGACTGCAGGTCAGGCTGGGTCAAAAATTTTTTTTTCAGTAATCGATTTCTAATAGCGAAATTATGTTGTAATTAGGCATCATTATAAACCGTGCAGGTGCAGATGGCCGAACTTTTCAAGGCAGCTGGAGACCAGTTGGAAAGGAGCATGCACCAGATGATGTGGTCGGAGGAAAGCATGCCCGATGAATGGAACCTCAGTATCGTATGCCCGATCCAAAAGAAGGGAGACCCTCACAATTGCGCCAATTACAGAGGGATAAGCCTCTTTAACGTCGCTTATTAGATCTTGTCAGCTGTAATATGTGAACGTCTGAAACACAATAGACAAAATTTTCCCATTACGGCAGATCTTGGAAAAAAATCGAGAGCATAATATCGATATTCACCATCTTTTTATTGATTTCAAGGCCGCGTATGATAGTATTTACAGAGACGAGCTGCACAGAGCCTGAGCCATGTCTATTTTCGGCATCCCTGCAATACTCGTGTGACTATGCAGGATGGTTTTGGAGAATCCACCCTGTTCCGTCAAGGTCGGTAAAGAGCTCACCGAGACCTTTGATGTTGAAAAAGGCTTTAGGCAAGGCGACAGACTGTCATGCGATTTCTTCAACATCTTACTTGAAAAGATTGTAAGAAACTCAAACGTCAAACGTCAATTACTCGCCTATGCAGACGATATTAACGTAATGGGAAGAAATAAGCGTGATGTCACAGGTGCTTTTCCGAGTATTTAAACAGAAGCGGCAAAAATGGGTTTGATGGTTAATGAGGGCAGAACGAAGTATATGTTGTCATCAAACAAGGACACAGAACATCGACGAATTGGACAAAACGTCACAATAGACAGACATAACTTCAAGGTAGTACAGGACTTCGTCTACCTAGGATCCGCTATACACACGGAAAACAACATCAGTGCGGAGATCAAACGGAGAATAACTCTTGCCAACCGTTGCTTCTTTGGGTTAAGAAGGCAATTGAGAAACAAAACTCTCTCCAGAAAAACCAAGGTAACCTTGTATAAGACCTTAATCATCCCAGTCCTGCTTTACGGTGCGGAGGCATGGACCTTATCGAAAGCGAATGAGGAAACCCTTGGTCGTTTCGAAAGAAAAATTCTCCGAATGATCTTTGGTCCGGTATGCGAAGACAATGTGTGGAGAAGAAGATACAATAATGAGCTGTATATGAGCTGTACCGTGACTTGGGCATAGCCAGAATAGTATGCATCGCGAGGCTACGATTGTTGGGCCATGTAGAGCCATGTCATAATGTAGATATTGATATTTTAAACCATTCTTATAATAGAAATAGAAATATTTTTGAATCAAATTTGATATCTATTTTGCACTCTGGTGGCTAATTAGGTGTATAAATATAATCCATGTTTAGTAATGAATAGTCTGAAAGAGTTTTGTAATTCTCATTGACTAAAATAAAAGAATTCCAAAAAATTAAAGACATAGCCAAAATTAATGGATATACTGAAGAATTGATTGAAGATTTAACAATTGCACAAAGAAGAAAACAAGAGTTAAGAAATTATACAACTTTAGATCTAATAAGGAATGAAGGAAATGACGAAAAGAAATATTCAAAATTGTATTTCTATCCAGAAATAACATCTAAGATAAAACCAATCCTTAATAAATATAATATCCGTATGAGTGAGTGCAGCGAAATAAAAATAAAAAATCTGATTGGAGGATCTAAGGATAAAATTGAACAACTATCTATCTATCGGATGTAATGATTGTGCAAAAGAATATATAGGACAGACAAGAAGACCTATTCTTAAAAGATTTAAAGAACATTTTGCACATCTTCAATATAATGAAAAGTCAAGTGTTGTAGAACATACATAATGCTAGAAAATAGTCATAGCTTTAGTTTGCAAAATTTAAAACTAATAAGAAATGTAAATAGCAATTATGAATTAGATGCTTTTGAATCATTTTACATATTTAAAAACAAAAATAATCTAATGAATAGTGATGATGGACCAATCAAAGATTCAATATTCAAAAAATTTTTTAATAGTTTTCAACTCAACTGTAATTTTGTTTAGAAACATTTTTGTTTATTATTAGTTTTTTGACAAATAATTTAATTTAATTTAATTTATAAATCTCACTGACGATGGAAGCATTGCTTCTGAAATGTACATCTGAGGAAAAAAAAAAAGAAAAAAAAAAAAAAAAAAGTGTTTTAACTGTTAAAAACTTTACTAATCTTTTCATTTATTAAAATAAACAAATAAACTATCATTGTCATGTACATTCAAGCCTTTGTGGTATATAATAGGGGATGTGGTTAACCCGATTAACTACATTTAGTTTTTCGAGTAGATTATCTCAAGTAATCTACTCTGCCATCTATGTCTACAAGTCATTAGCACTCATGTGTCATGTCCACTTGACCAAAGGAGTACCAAGTTAGTGTATGCGCGTCACAAACGCACACACATACACGTGTTTTGCACTGAACAAACCGTTTGCAATATTTCACCGCTTTCAAATTAAATTGTCTGCTCACACACCCTCTTCTCCGATCATAAAGCCAATTCGTTCAATGTTCAGTTGAGTGGACTCTAAAAAATGACTTGACACCTACTTTCTGGTGTTGGACAGCAACGTTATTTGACTATATACATATTACATATGTAGGTATATATATAAACATGATATCAATTTTACTGACATTTTTAATACTAACCGTTTGGAGTCTGTCAGATACACTGCAAAAGTTTAATATAATTCTAATCAACATATCCCATGAAAGCGGAAAGTTTACATCAATCAGCCAGTTCTGCGAATGAGATTTGGAAAACCCAGAAGCCGCAGACAGGTCTTGCACACAAGTAAGACATCTACAGCGTTGTTTTAAATCATATTAAGTTAACCTGAATCGTTAAGAAAGTACCTAGTGAGTTTTGTATGTTAATTATTGGGGAACTACCGTGAAGTTCTTAAAACTGATTTGCTCTATTTGGAAAGTCCCTTGTTAAATTGTAAGAATGTGAACATTGCGAACAAATACGGAGTTCCACGTTTATGAAGAAACATAACAAGTCATCTGGGATTTACCTTGTGTATATATGTTGTCGACTTGTGTACGTTTAAAAAGAGAGCAGTGGGTATATACATGAATGATAGCACATATAGAAATTTTTTCCTTGCATCGGGCAACAGATACCTAGGTGCAGTGAATAATTAAGTTTTTTAAGGCGCTGCGCTGTAGGTATCAGAAAACTTTCTACGTTAAAAGTTGACTGAAATTTAAAACATTATTAATCTACTCAGTAGGTACAAAATGAGATTTTAGTTTGATTGGTGGATAAAAAGTGTGTCATTCCGACTCAAACGATACCTACTGGGGGTACAAAAATAATACGTTCTTTTTGCATTTAATCTGATGAATTTAGAAAGAAAACATTCCAAATTTTAGCATGCAACAAAAAAAAACTAAAAAAACCCGTAGTTCTTAAGTTAATTAGTCATCAAAATCTGCATAAAGTGAATTGGCTTATGGTCTATTGATTATGTCATTTCGGAGCTCGAAATTGAATGGAATTTTATTGCATGAATCGATTAATGGGCTAATTTTCAAGAAAAAGCCTAAAGTGCTATTAAATTAGAGGGTGTGAATCGGAAATATGGGTTCTAAACCAGCTTCATTCGTTTTTTCAATATAATCTCGAAAACGAGGCAAAATTTTGATGCAATTCCAAGCACGCTTTTAGTAGAGTAGCAAATCTTACCAAAAAAAAACCATCGAAATTGTTTTTTGAAAAATTATTAAAAAAGTTTTTTATCCAAAATAATAAACTTCCCTACAAAAAAAGTTAATTTTTTTTCCAATTTTTTAGTTTTGTCAGTTTTTTAGTTTGGCATTTCTTTCTGGTTGCAGATAGGTACAGGCAATGTTTCATAAAAAAGAAAATAAAATAAATTCTCTATGTTTAAAATTCACCGAAATTATTGCCACTTGAACATAGACATTTATCGTCGTTTTTCATCCTTTTTATACTGACTGCAGTTTCTTTACACCTAAGAAACTGTAATTTCCAATATTTTTGCAAATTATCAAAAAGTACAAATTTTTCGCTAGCGCAAACTTTTTCCGTGTTAGGGTCAAAATACTCTATGGGTCACAATACTGTATCTCAAAATTCTGCATTTCAAAATGCTGAGATATTGCTTTGAAAATGGCTGTGGTTGCACTACAGCCTACTACAGGTTGCCATGGACGCTTTGGTTGCAGAAAACTACAAATCGCTAGCCGATATTTCAGAAGAGGACATTTTTGAAGATGTAGATGTCAGTGGCGAGGGGTGAATAATTCCAAAAGGTAACTCGAAGGAAACTTAGTCACCAACAAAAAAAAGTTTACTTAAAATTTTTTTTGTGCAATGTTTGTCTTCGCATCAAGCCAAAAAGTCAGGTATTTTAAACCAACTTTGCTATTAGGTAGAGCATCATAACTTTTTTTTTCATAAAACTAAGCTAGTTAAAACTATTTGTTTCCTTTGAGTGAAAATCAGTTAAGCAACAGTTAACAGATACTAAGGCCATAATCAAACCACTGAAACTTACTATCAGAAAACTTTTCAGACTTTTTGCACTTTTCAATTTTTAAAGCCTAAATTTGTAATATTTAAAAAAAACACGAAAAGCACTAAATCAATTTAAATAAGTATTGCACTGCGTTCTGCTGGTAAACTTTGTTTTTCAAATAAAATACGGCTCATTGGGAACTAAATTCATTTAGGCCAGTTGTGCCACTTTAGAAAAATTCCAATTATAGTTTGCAGTTTCTCCCAAAAATATGCTTTATGCTATGAGATCTAATATCCTCGCATATTTGTTATCAAAGTGGCAACCTTTGAGCTTGGACACATGAGTCTAGTGCAGAAACACATACAAATTCATGAAATAAGTCGGAGACCAGCGTGTTATTTTCTTGTTCTTCAAGCAGAGACCTACCTCAACCTGCAAATCTGCGATAAACATTTTTGTTTATAAGCATGTGTCCATGGGAAGAAATACGAAGGAAAGCGTTTTTTTCTTTTATAAAACCAATAACCAATATCATGCAAACACCGAAGTGTGCAGTAGCAATGCTGCAAATGAGAAGAGGGCTACTGCGCCGGCGCTATATTCACGTGCTCGCTCAGAGCACAAAGAGATAACAAACAACAGATTTACCAAAAAATATGACGCTAGAACACCGGGTTATTTTCTTCCATAAGAAAGCATGTATTGAACAGAGAGGTGCCTCTCTCTGTTCAATGCATGCTTTCTTATGGAAGAAAATAAGACGATGTTCTACCGTCATATTTTTTGGTAAAAGAAAAAAGAAGAGAGAACACAAATTTGTTCTATCCAGCAACAAGTTTTATAAGACGTAATATTTGGGGTTACCTTGTATGTTGCTAAAGTTTTGTGTTTGTTTATGGAGTGAATTGAAGAGCCAACATGTGTGTAGAATAAAACGGAAAGTCAGGAATTACACGATGTATCGTGAGACTTGTCTCATTTTTGACGTTCCTTTTAAATTTCCATCCCGTGAGACAATCGCAATTACACGTTCAATTTTGCAGGCTCACGTCTCAAATTTGACAATTCTTCATTTCGCTTTGAATGCTCATTCTCGTTCACTTTTATAACTTTCAAAGTTGTCTTTTCCTCTATGATACAAGACGTTCATCTCACCAACACAGAAAATCGAATAAAGCAACATAGCAAAATGAGAAAATGAGAAAAGAAAAACGCAAATGAGCCTGCTAAAAATCGGCCCGGTACTCATCGGGAATTTTTTTGTGCATCTCATTTCCTCACATCTCCTTTCTTTTTCGCACTCATGTGAGACTTGTCTCACCATACATCGTGTAATTCCTGACAAAGCAGAGTGGTAGTTGTTAAAAAAATGTTGGCAGCGAGTTCATGTGTATGATTAAGTTTGATTCATGTTGCCAGAAGTCTAAGATGTTTCGGATGTGAATTTCAAAAGGTAAGTCGGAAATAATCGACTTATATGGACGCTTCGCCAATCGCCACTGGTAGATGTTGATGTCGATATAGACCTTCAAAATGTTATTAAGGAATTATAATAGTACCAGAATTCTACACTTATAATGTTATGTAAAAAAAGCTAAAAATAAGTATAAAGAATACTATTTTTATACAACAAGTTCTTTCCATTGAGTGAAAAATGTTTTTTTTTTTCAACAAAATAAAAATAAATGCAGTCAGTATGAAAAGGATGAAAAAGGACGATAAATGTCTATGTTCAAGTGACAGTATTTCGGTGAATTTCAAGCATACATAGATAGTTCTCTGATAAACATTTTTAATGGAAATTTTATTTACTTCCTTTTTTATGAAACATTGTCCATACCTATCTGCAACCAGAAAGAAATGCCATTAAAAAACTGACAAAACTCAAAAATTGGAAAAAATGGACTTTTTTTGTTGGGAATTTTTTTATTTTGGATAAAATTTTTTTTTTATAATTTTTCAAATGAACCATTTCGATGGGAAAATTTGCTCTCTACTAAATGCGCTTAATTGCATCAAAATTTGGCTTCGTTTTCGAGATATATTGAAAAAACCAATGAAGCTGGTTTAGAACCCATATCTCCGATTTGCTCCCTCTAATTTAATAGCACTTTCGGTTTTCTGTGTATGCCCTTTTTTACGACATAATCAATAGATTTATTAATTGACTATTATGCCTTTGCGATTGGAAATTAAAAAAAAAAAGAAATTTCAATACCACAACTGTTCTGTCACGTGTGGTTTGAAGTCATTATTCGTAATATTGGTGGAATACTTTACAGTCCCGAAAAAATTGATAGTTATCAAAAAAAAGTAAAAGGTGTGTTTTCTTGTGCATTTACTCCCGAAACGAGAAAAATCAGTTAATTGTTTTATTATTATAACTTACAGGTGGATGAGGCTAATATTATTTAGTAAAAGTAAAGTTATGATGTTAATGATTTAAAATACTTACTTATATAAAATACAAATTTGATAGCTTTTTGGCATGATTAAAAACTGTAACACCCGAAACGGAAAGAGTGCTACAACTTTTTTTATACGTCATATTTCCTTATATCTTCAATGCATGGTGTGTGTGAGCATGAGGTGATGGTTTTTTTTTTTAGGAAGATCAACATAGACAAAAATGCGTGAAAGACGAAAACTAGACAATCTTTATATTATATATTATATATTATATATTATATATTAAATATTATATATTATATATTATATATTATATATTATATATTATATATTATATATTATATATTATATATTATATATTATATATTATATATTATATATTATATATTATATATTATATATTATATATTATATATTATATATTATATATTATATATATTATATATTATATATTATATATTATATATTATATATTATATATTATATATTATATATTATGTATGTATTGTATATAAAATAGGATGCATCTATGTTTGTATGTATGTACATATGCATGTCCGGTATAGACTCCTAAACCACCCAACGGATTTTTATTAAATTTTCTGTGCAGACATAGCTTAATCAAGAGATGGTTCCTGTCAAGGTTTGATTCCATATTCAAACAGGAACGGGGTTGGGAACAGAAACTTTGAAACTACTGGACAGATTTCAAAAATTCTTTCAGATGCTACATTATCCCCCTCCATCAGCAAGTTAGACTATATTTCATCCCTTCAACCCCACGGGAACAGAAACAGGAACGAGAACGAAAACTTTTAATTAATTTGAAATAAACAGTATCTGTTATATAAAAGAAGATTGGATTTATTTTGGTTTACTTAGTTTTATTTGTTTCAATGAAGCTCATAATGAAGCTGCATTAAAGAAAAATTTATTGTAGTTATGTTTGTTTGTCAGTAGATTTTTTTTAAAGAAGCTGCGCTAATATTTTTAAAGGAGAGTTCATTCTATTTATGTGTATTTGTTTCTTATTAGTTTTATAGTACCTAAACTTTAAAACACCGATTTTGTTCATATAAAGTGTTTTTTCTTTGTACTCGAAACTACCGAAACAAAACCAAGGTAACACCCGAAAGAAAGCAAAAATTTATAAAAAAAAATATAGTAAAACCTTATTTGTGACAGTAATTATATGGCAGCTGGATAGTAAATATAATGATTTTGGAGGTATGTAATTTTTAGAAAGTTTCCCTTAGAAAATTCGCTAAATTTCATATAAATGTGTGGTCAGGTCATAGAGGCAGAATCGTGTAACACCCGAAACGCACACTTTACGACTTATAAAATTGTTAATCCTTATGCTAAACTCTACAAATCGTAAAATTAAGATAAAATAACTAAAAACGTAGTGAATAAGACATTTTAATCACCAAGATATAATTTCAAAATACTTTAAAATATTGGCTTTATGTGAACAAATGTAACACCCGAAACGATGGAATGACCCAAACAAAGAAAATGTAGGTAAAATTAAAAAAGCTTAAAGTAAACCAAAGCCTTTTGATGTTTGCTTATAAGATTATTTTTTTTTTAGCTTTTTTTAACAGAGTGCCAATTTTTTACTCCCCACATAGCAGTCATATAGATGTCGAATAGAGTTTACCCTTTGAAAGCTCAAAAATCATATATTTTGAACAGTCATAAAACGTTATTCCTATAATGAATCCCGTTAAAAGAAATAAAATTATCTGCTACTCTGACAGAAGAATAAATAAAAAATATTTTTGAAAATAAAAGTAGGTATCAAAAAGAACACTCAAACTTTAAAAAAATATTTTTTTTCGAGATTACTGAAAAAAAATTGTTGAAAAAAATACATTGTCAAACACAAAATAGCATGTGGTAACACCATTCTCGATTTAATACACACACTCATATATACATACAGTTAATGTAAAATGTCAATAGTCATAGTTAGTCAGTCAGTCAGTCTAGTTAGAACACACAGTTACGGCCACATTATTCACTCTTTAAATTTAAACCCAATAGAAATAAACCCAGTTGTCAAATTTTGATCCCAGGTTTAAATTTTGATCCCAGGTTTATAATAAACCCAGTTGTCAAAGTGAGAAACGTCAAATTGTTGAAAGTGCTGATAGTATAGCATTTATAATCAAATATGATTAAAATTGTATATTCAAACACTTCAAAATTATACTGATAATGTCTTTTTATTTTTTAATGAATATTTCCAGCAAAATGTATTGCGGATGAACAAGCGCAGAAAGCACCGCACCCGATATTTCCAACGAAGATTACTTCCCAACTCTTTGCGTCGCACGACCCGAGGAGCAAAAGAAAAAGAAGAACGAGCATCTACAGATTGTGGTGCTGGTTTTGTGCTCCCCCTTGTCCAAGGGAAACAATATTTCTCGTTTCACTCTGTCTTTATTATGTTCATTTCATTTATTAAACATACATTACAATTACAATTAAAATCAAGTGCTTTCATGATCTTTATTTCGATTTCTAAAACCTGGTTCTTTGTGTAGGTATCATAGGTTATATAAATAAAATCACAAATCGCCATTGGAAAAAGCTCTTCGTATTTTGAGGCCACAAACAGTGCCGTAACACCAACCATTATATTGTTGTGTGGGGCTCCTTGGAGTCCTGGGAAAACAGCTGAATTCACACGTTCCTTCAGATCGTACATTACTTTTTCTCCATTTGGTTTAACTTGTCGAACACCCTTTCGGAAGAAGATCAAACCTGAACGAGGACCTCGAAGCGTTTTATGGGTTGTTGTGCTTACAATAACTTGTTTTCGGAAAAGTATGGCATACTTTCAAAGAATATCGACGTGGCAGATATTTTTTTTTATTGCAGTCATGAATCCGTGAGTTAAATGTCCACCGTCAGGTAAGTCAAGGCCCATGATTCTATCGTGAGGTTGCAATAAGGCCGTGTACACTGCCATATTTGCTGGAGCCTTTCAATTGACAACCTGACGTCTTCAATGTTGTTCGTCGTGTATGCTGATTCGAAACCTTGAGATGGACACGGCATCACCAATATCCGCGAAGTTATGTAACTAATGTCGATATCGGCTCTAGCAATTGCTTGCTGCATGGTCTGCATTACTTTTAACGAAGTGTCTTTCAGATTTTTGAGGAAACTTCCAACACCACCACGAATTGATGAAAACAAACTACCAGATTGTGCACCACCAGCGATTGGCATTTGAGCTTGATTGTACTGCATATTATTTGCCATTGGCGGTGGAGGTCTTGCCGGATGTTGTTGTTGGTACTGTCGAGGAAAGTTATCCGAAGTATTATCGTTGTCTGAATAGACTCCTAGATTGGGTGAGTTTGTGGGTCGGGGTTGTGATTGTGGTGGTGGTGGTCGCGTTGGAAGTGTACTTTGTACCGGACCATTCGTAGTTGCTGTACTGTGCTGTGGCGATTCGCTTGGAGGCGTCACTATCGGTTTGCCCTTGAGAAAATAGTCAAGAAAATAAGATATTTAATATTAATGTGCGATATAAATTTACAACACCACTCACCACACAACCTACCACCAATTCAATTGGACCTTTTAGAGACCAATTCCTTGTCTCAGCTATCGCTGCAAGTCGGTCCAATATTGTAGATACATTGAATCGACTTGATGGTTTGACTGTGAGACATCTCTTGATTACATCATAACAACAATTGAGTCTAGAATCCGAGGGTATTGCAAAATTTCCATTTACAATACGAAGTTTTGCGGAGTCCTCGAATGGATGTTTCTGAAAACACAGACAGTAAAGAATTCATCCTAATGCCCACACATCTAACTGCGGTCCTATCACATGATTGTTCCAAGTGTCTAGCATTTCTGGAGATCTGTACTGTACATAGGTGTTGTCACAGTTGTAAACTAAAAGAAGTAAAACAATTCCAATAAATAATCTGAGAACAAAATACAACAAATAATTTCTTTTACTTCACCTTTTACTTTTGACAGATTGGTTTGGGTTTGTTCGCATACCATATATAAAGCACTATGAGGTTGCTTTTTGTCAAAGGCTGAGGTATGCTCAGTGGATCCAGAGTCTTCCAAAGAAGCAGCAAAACTTTTGATTATTGATGCTAGTTTATTACCGATATTATAAATAGTTTTGGTTTAATACATTTCATACAATGTTTTATATTTCTAATTTATGTTTCTATTTCGAAGTCTTCATTGATGAGGGCAGATTTCCCTCCTCTTCGGGTGAAGCTTTACTTGGGGTTCGGCTGGGATGTGGTCTAGTCCGGGATTCACAACCACATTCTTGGATTGGTCCTTGTGCCAGTCGGATGATGATCTCCTGTCCTGGGTTGGTCTTGGGCCACGTGGATTATGGTTTCCTATCTGGGGTTATGTGCTTCCAGCTCTTGGGCTCGGATTGGGAGTAACGCTGGGTTCTGGGCATCTCTCTCTTGGTAACGTAGATTCTGTAAGGATGCTAGGAAGAGGGAGTTAATGGTTGCTCTGAGATAGCAGGAGCCACTATAGATTCACAACGAGATAGCGTTGGACACTATAAATTCACAACGAGATAGCGTTGGACACTATAAATTCACAACGAGATAGCGTTAGACACTATAAATTCACAACGAGATAGCGTTGGACACTATAAATTCACAACGAGATAGCGTTGGACACTATAAATTCACAACGAGATAGCGTTGGACACTATAAATTCACAACGAGATAGCGTTGGACACTATGGATTCACAACGAGATAGCGTTGGACACTATAAATTCACAACGAGATAGCGTTGGACACTATAAATTCACAACGAGATAGCGTTGGACACTATAAATTCACAACGAGATAGCGTTGGACACTATAAATTCACAACGAGATAGCGTTGGACACTATGGACTCACGAGATAGCGTTGGACACTATAAACTCACAACGAGATAGCGTTGGACACTATAAATTCACAACGAGATAGCGTTGGACACTATAAATTCACAACGAGATAGCGTTGGACACTATAAATTCACAACGAGATAGCGTTGGACACTATAAATTCACAACGAAATAGCGTTGGACACTATAAAATTCACAACGAGATAGCGTTGGACACTATAAATTCACAACGAGATAGCGTTGGACACTATAAATTCACAACGAGATAGCGTTGGACACTATGGATTCACAACGAGATAGCGTTGGACACTATAAATTCACAACGAGATAGCGTTGGACACTATAAATTCACAACGAGATAGCGTTGGACACTATTTACTCACCCAGTCTTGGTTCCTAAACTTTACTTCTGCGCTGCCGGTACCGGAATCCTACTCTTGCTCGAGTACTAGGATGATGAGTTCCTAATTTGTCCACTTGCCGGGACCAGAACTGATTTTCATGTATTTCACTGGTGCCCTTATACACCTTTTGGTAGTAAGTGAATGTGAGCTGTACCAATCAACGAAATCGAACTCCACGTGGAGTCATCGGTAAGCTACTGGTGATGTTGTTGTTATGGGTTATCGTCAGCATTATCATTGCCTGTGTTGGTACATGCAAAATATAAACTGGCATCGGTGTTGTTGGTGGTTTATTTTGCTGTGGAGTTTGGTTTGTAGGGGCGATAATGTAATGGGTCATTACACTCCCTCCTTTCTTACGGAGACGAGAACCTTCTCGTCTTGACTGGTGGCCTACGGGTGATGGAGGGAAGTGTAGCTGAAAAGCTACAACCTTAATCCCGGAAGGGTGGGGGCTCAGGTCCGGGACGTTGCGATCTTCTCTTTACAAGTTGTTGTCCTGCAAGACACAAAAAAAAAAAAAATGTTTGCCCTAAGATGTCCATTCCAAGGATTGCATCATTGGTTAATTCTTCTAAAAATGTGACGCCTCCCGGAACCAAACATCTTTCAAGACTAAAAGTGGCCGAACAGTGCTCTCTGGTAGTGTTGCGACTTCCGTTGGGTAAATGAATTTCACGTTCCTGGTAACGCGCAGGAACTTTCAGAGCTTCTAGCTCAACTCTTAGTACTGGACCGACAAACGAATTCGTAGAACCGGTGTCAACTATTGCGTTGAAAGTTTCTTCCTCAACTTCTATCGGTATAAATACCCTACTTTCACTGCAGGGTTTGGTATTAGGATGTCTCGGTATGCTTTGTTCTGGCCCTACTTGGTTTTCTGATGCATCCAACTCAGCCGTTTCGGTATGCGAATGTTGTATACAGCGTTTATTATACCGTGCCCACGAGCTGGTAAATCGACTGGCGGTTGTAGGCTTTTTCGGTTTCCTCCTGCTTCGGTTCGGACTTCGCTTATTTATAACATCTGGTTGAGGCATTAAAATAGTTGCTATCTGGTGAAGACCTTGGTTATTTGTTGGATTTTGATGCTCAGCTTCAAATAAGGCAGCAGTTCTATTATTCCAGTTTTCTGCTGGCGGATTGTGTCGATGGCATGGGCAGTCTTTAGTTAGCCATCCGTCTTCTCCACAGTTGGAGCAAAACAACCGAAATGGTCGATGGCAATTTCTTTTTTGGTGCCCCCGTTGCTTGCAGTTCCAGCAATGTGTATTGGGGTCGTACGGCACCGATGTTGACCCAAATTGTGCTCGTTGTGCTGGAGGTGGAGCCAAGGCGGGTTTTGTATTTCTCTCTTCGGTCTTCACGTACTCGTACTCCTCGGCTAGGTTGGTGAGCTCCTCCAACGTCTGGAAATCGTTCCTTCGGACGTACAGTCGGTATTCCGGGTGGAGACTGTCGTATATCCTATCGACATTATCTTCTTTACTCATCTTAGGGTGTTGCCTAATAAGGTACTGCATAGCTCGAATGAAATCTTTGGCCTTTTCTCGCGGTCCTTGTTTCTTTCGCCAGATTTCCTCCTCTAACTTATGGACAGATCGTGGTGGCAAGAAATAATTGAGAAATACTTGGCGAAATTCTTCCCATGTGTTAAATTTTTCCTTATGGATCCGTAACCTCTGAAGATTTCCGGGAAGGTGCGAAGGAAGTGTTCTGCTGGTATGTAGTAGCAATTGACCAACTCTTCTAGGCGCTCCATGAACTCAAGGGCATTTCCCGAGCCATCAAACTTAAGGCCCCATTTACGGACGGTGTTCATGGCTTCGGCCTCAGGACTTCGGTACATTCTGTATGGACCTGGTGGGTTAATGCTATCTAACTCCGGATAGTAAGTGGGTGGACGCACGGTGGTTGAGTTCAAACTTGTTGCTGGCCCGGCTCCAGTGGTCTGGTGGTACCGACCTCCTATGGCTGGCGGTACATGTAACTGGAGTTGGGCTTTAGGCTCTTCCGTCGTCTCGGTTGTATTGGCAGGTTGCGTTGATGCTTCATTTTCGTCTTTATACTCCCGTTCTTGAACCAACTGCGATATTTCTGTGCACAGGTTCTGTGTTGAACGGTGAGTCCTGGAGTCTTTGATGTACGTGCTCAGGTGGGATCGTAATGTGGACACAGTGCCACTGGTATCCAACCTTTTGGAAGCCATCTTCTCAATGAGCTCCGTCTTCTTGAGCAAGTAGATGGACGCAAGATTTTCTTCGACGTCCATGTCGATATTACTATCGGTATTTGCCGTGGTTCTAAATCACTGGCAACGGTTTGAAATCTGAGCTTCTCTTTTCTGTTCTTCTGTGGCTCGGTAGTGAGCTCCTCTAATTTGATCGGTCGGTTTGATCCCTCAGAGAGTTAGTTCTTCTGGAAAGGTCGGTCGGTCGGTAAAACTGGATAAGAAGTAACTCCTCTGACTGGGTCAATCTCTAGGTCGGTCGGTATAGACTTCTTAGCAAGTTGATTCTTCTGGAACGGTCGGTCGGTAAATCGGTTAACCAACTTCAAAGAAGTCCCTGCTCGGGCGCCATTGTGAGGTTGCTTTTTGTCAAAGGCTGAGGTATGCTCAGTGGATCCAGAGTCTTCCAAAGAAGCAGCAAAACTTTAGATTATTGAAGCTAGTTTATTACCGATATTATAAATAGTTTTGGTTTAATACATTTCATACAATGTTTTATATTTCTAATTTAAGTTTCTATTTCGAAGTCTTCATTGATGAGGGCAGATTTCCCTCCTCTTCGGGTGAAGCTTTACTTGGGGTTCGGCTGGGATGTGGTCTAGTCCGGGATTCACAACCAGATTCTTGGATTGGTCCTTGTGCCAGTCGGATGATGATCTCCTGTCCTGGGTTGGTCTTGGGCCACGTGGATTATGGTTTCCTATCTGGGGTTATGTGCTTCCAGCTCTTGGGCTCGGATTAGGAGTAACGCTGGGATCTGGGCATCTCTCTCTTGGTAACGTAGATTCTGTAAGGATGCTAGGAAGAGGGAGTTAATGGTTGCTCTGAGATAGCAGGAGCCACTATAGATTCACAACGAGATAGCGTTGGACACTATAAATTCACAACGAGATAGCGTTGGACACTATAAATTCACAACGAGATAGCGTTGGACACTATTTACTCACATAGTCTTGGTTCCTAAACTTTACTTCTGCGCTGCCGGTACCGGAATCCTACTCTTGCTCGAGTACTAGGATGATGAGTTCCTAATTTGTCCACTTGCCGGGACCAGAACTGATTTTCATGTATTTCACTGGTGCCCTTATACACCTTTTGGTAGTAAGTGAATGTGAGCTGTACCAATCAACGAAATCGAACTCCGCGTGGAGTCATCGGTAAGCTACTGGTGATGTTGTTGTTATGGGTTATCGTCAGCATTATCATTGCCTGTGTTGGTACATGCAAAATATAAACTGGCATCGGTGTTGTTGGTGGTTTATTTTGCTGTTGAATTTGGTTTGTAGGGGCGATAATGTAAAGGGTCATTACAGCACACTTTTTTGTCAAAATCCTACTGCCTTTCCTTGAATTGTATGAAAATATTTGGAATTTCCCTATAGTATGCAAACGAACCCAAAATACTTCCGGATGTAAAAATTAAACCCGACAACGCAATGCGGTTTACATCCAATGGGTTTATTTGGAGTGAATAATATGGATTTGCGTTTGACAATCGAGTTTATGCGAATTTACATCCGGATGTAAATTTAAACCCGGGTTTATTGGAAGAATAATATGGCCGTTAACATGAATTAAATAAAACCGTTCCATAAAAGAGAACATTGTCGTACAGCTTAAATCATTGCATTTTATTTGTTTAATTATTTATTTGCGTATTACGATTTCTAAAAGGTTATGGGCCCAGATAGCTTCAAATAATTAGCAATTTAAATTAAAGTAAATGTGCAAGTGCATCAACAAAAAGCCGCGACGCCGACTCGTGTAAAAGTTCAGTGCACAATTTTTTTAAAGCCACTTCTTATAATTGTATTTGTACAAAAAACATAAAAAAACTACTAGAATTGCCCATATTATTGTTTTACTCAAACAAACCTCAAATTTAAAAATCTTTGTTTTTTTTTTTAATTTTACCCATTTTGTTTTTTTTCAAATATCATAAAATGTATGGGTTTTTGAGTGCACTTGTTTTTAAGTTTTTTTTTTATTATTGTTTAGTACATCTGTTAAAAACAAAGAATCTCTATGTTTATCAGGCATTTTCTGCAAAAAAAAGACTTCAAAGTCAAAACTTTGTTGCAGGAAGAAAATTTGAACAGCACTGAAAATCTGGCAACCTTTAACCTGTGGAAGCTAAACTTAAATACAGTCTTAAAGGCTATTATTTCTACAAAAAATTAAGACTAAGATTAGGTCTCTATCATTAGTATTGACAGAGATATTGAATTTAACATAGGTCAGTGTACACCAAAGTTAGCCTTTTCTTAAATTGTCAAAAAGTGATGTCAAAGTTGAGAATTGAGCTTTACTGTAATACATTTTTTTTCTTAGAATATGACCAAGAATCACACCCCATAGATAAAACACGAAGTACGGAATACCCTGTATTCAACATTACATCAGTCATCGTCTTACGTACAGTTAACAACTCGAGCACACAGCATTCGATCGTCACATCGAATTCCAAGAACATTGCTTTCGTCTGCTTTCATCGTGTTTTTTCTAGTGCGTTATTAACTAAAGTGTTTCATCATGGCTTCGTTTGGCGACGTTATAAACGAGAACAATTTTAGTGGTCAAATTTTGAAAGGCTCTGCGAATTATCGTTTATGGAAATTTCAAACTACTGCATACATGAAAGAACGTGCATTAGAGTGTCCCGTCCATGAATGGGGGAAAAAAAATGCTCGAGCTTTGTATCGTAATAGGTATCAAAAGTTGCGTATTGACGAGTAGATTAAGAATATATACTTCTTTTTTTATTTCGATATAACTTTCGGGTCTCTACAAATGGTTTTAAATGTAAAAAAAAATTCATACATATCTTATGTTACTTTTACCTGGCAAAATCCTCGATCGAACCCTCCAAGTGGGTGCCGGGCGGGCAATGTTCACTACATATACTTATCAGTGTCTGTACGATGTCAGACGGTGACAGCCAAGGTTAGGTTGGATCGCTGGGTGGTTGTGACTTCTCAATAGCACAATCCTTAGAAATCCAATCTCACCATAGATACGAGGTTCCTAGTTTCAGTGGTGGTGTGAGCATTTATAATCCGTGCCGAAGAATTAAAGGTTGGGGGATAAACCAATCAATAACGAGCTCTTCTGGATGCTTGGCAGGGTCCAGAATAGACTAGCCTTACCCCGGTACACGGCTCTGCCGGGGCTGACCTTTTCCTTCCGTAGATACTCGTGGGACCTTCTATGGAATTTTTAAAAACAAACAAACAAACAAACAAACAAACAGACAAAAATACGAACAAAAAGACAAAAAAGAAAACTGGGGGGAGGCAACGTAAGTTGTACACTTTCTCCGATTTGGCTGAAAAGTCGAAGCAGGAATGTGAGCCAACGAGCAAACCTTCCACCAGTAGGATACTAGGTTCGCACACAGGCTCTGAACCAGCTGCAAAGCCAGTTCAGGTCTGTGCAGTGGGAACCAAGAATCCCGACTCTGGCGAGCAGCACAGCCCGCTGGAAACTGGTCAAGAGCATGCTGCAAAGCTAGTTCTAACCAGTGAATCGGAGGGCAAACGGACCGCCACTGCTAATAGTGGGGATGAAGTCCCCAATATTAGCTTTGAAAACAATTCGCCTGCTTTGGTGCCATCATCAAGACAGGACGAGGTGAAACTAACAAAGAGGGGAAATGGAGGGGTGATCAACGACTCCGTCTCCACCTTGAATGCCCTTAGAATAAAGGACACGGGGAGGGCCGTTCAGACTGACAGGGTTGGGGAGGCGAATAGCAACCCTACCTCTGCGGGTCGGGACGTACCCTCGTCGAGTACCATGAATCCTCCAACTGGTGGAGCGGGAGAGGTGATTAACAACTCCAGCTCGGCCAAGGGGGGGACTCAGACCAAAAAAACGCCCGCTCAGATACGTCGCCAAGCCAGAAGGGTAATTGAAACGGTGGGTGGTAAACCCGCAGTGGAGAGAGCCCCGGGTGAGGTTGAAAGATTGAAGTGGGCAAGTAAAATTGCAGAAGAGACCAGCCAAGACTCAACGTCGAAGCGAAACAGGTCGTTTGAGGTTGAAAAACCTCAACCAAAAAAGCCAAGAGTCGGGGTTAGCGTTCCATCGACACTGGTGCCGGGGCAATCCTTTGGTGACGTGGTAAAGGGACAAATTGTTGTCGCAGTCATCGACGGGAGCAATATGGATGGAAACATCTCTGCCGACAGGTGGGCGGACGTCAAGGCTCACCTCGCTTTCAGGTTTATTCCTGTTATCGAGGCGAATCCGGGACCCCTCCCAAGAATTAGCG
Source organism: Melanostoma scalare (assembly GCA_949752695.1). Classification (NCBI taxonomy): domain Eukaryota; kingdom Metazoa; phylum Arthropoda; class Insecta; order Diptera; family Syrphidae; genus Melanostoma; species Melanostoma scalare. The sequence continues at coordinate 108,447,997 of OX456984.1, read as the reverse complement.
ACGCTGGCTGGCATCAAAACCGCGTCAAGCTGATCGCCTGCCAAGACCAGAGATCGCTTCACCTATATAAACTTGCTGTCAGCGGTTTAGGTGAGATCTGGCCAGGTGCTAAGCTAGAGGTTGTGGCAAGGGAGGATATCCCAAGCAGACCGAGAGCTCGTGCCTTGGTACCGGCCCTACACGAATCGCGGGAGATGGTTCTCCAGTTGATTAAATACAGCAACCCGGATCTGCCTACTCACGATTGGACGGTTCCGGTTATTGAAAAAGAGTCGGTGGGTCGTTATCGGTCGGCTCTTGTCATCTTGAATAAGGAGTCATTAGAACCCCTGGCGGCACGCGGGGGTGTTTTTCAGTATGGCTTTGATAGCCTAGTGCTGAAAATATACAAAAAAGATGAGGACGCTGCAAAGCTTCCAAAGCAAGCGGCTGAATCCGAAGCCAAGGAGTCCACTGCGAGCGTCGAATCTTCCATCATGGAGACAGACGCGGCAAGTTGCTCTGATTCTTTGGAACAGCTGTCTTGCTCGAAACTGGTCGAAAAGACTACAATTATAGTGTCTGATCAAGACGCAACTGACAACAAATCGTCCGATAAGGATGACAACAACAAAGGTGGAGTCTTAGACTCCGACGATGAAATGCTTGGGGTTCTCCTTTCTGAGGATGAGTTGCTAGACTCCGCCTCAGATATGGAGGACCTTAATGCTACAGTGTTGGAGATTAAGCTGGATGATTGTAGCAATGCTGCAAATACTCCAGATTAATCTCCAACACTCGATCAAAGCCTCAGCCGGACTCCTTCTCCAACTAAGCAAGTCTGGCGAGGATATAGTCCTGATCCAGGAACCATGGATTAATAAATCCGTGGTAAAAGGACTCAGGACAAAAGATTATTCTCTGCTGTATGTGACGGACAAAGGTGAACCAAGATCCTGCATACTGGCAAAGAAAACACTTAACGTATTTTTACTACCTAATTACAGCAATTGCGACACCACAACAGTAAAACTGCAGACCAACAGTGGGACTTACTGGCTCACGTCCGCTTATCTAGGCCATGACCAACCGGGGCCGCTACCAGGAGAGATGCTCGAGCGCGTAATAAAAAACGCAACAAAGCTCAAAGCGGACCTTATAATAGGAAGTGACGTCAACGCACATCACGTAGTATGGGGGAGTACGGACGTAAATGAAAGGGGTGAGTCTCTTTTTAATTTTATACTAAGTACTAACCTTCTTATCTGCAATATTGGTAACGAACCAACCTTTGTCACAAAAAACAGACAAGAGGTTTTAGATGTTACCTTTGTATCTCAATCAATCTATAACAAGATTAAAAATTGGGCTGTATCTAAGGATCACTCCTTCTCTGATCATAGATACATCCAATTTAGTCTAACAGATGACACACCAAAACCCATAGGCTTCCGTAATTATAGGAAAACTGATTGGGTAAAATTCAGGGAAATCTTCAAACATTGTTACAACTACAATGACAATAGCTTCCCTTCAAACCCCCAGGATCTTGACAGCAAAGTCGACGATCTAACTAGTGCTCTTAACCATGCCTTGTGTAACTCCTGTCCTCTTACCATAGTAAGAGGGAAGAAGAAACCACACTGGTGGACCAAGGAGCTAGAACCGCTCAAGAAAAGTTGTGCGAAGCTTTTCAATCGAGCCAAATCTTCCAGAAATCCCATAGACTGGGATCTCTATAAGGAATCCCTTAGGATTTACAAAAAGAGGTTAAGAATAAGCAAAAGATCCTCTTGGAGAGAATTCTGCAATAAAATTGAAGACTCCTCAGAGGCATCTAGACTTAGGAAAATCCTATCAACGAGTCCAAACATGCCAAGTTCTATAAAAGATGAAAACGGCAACTGGACCAACTCATATGAAGAAACATTAAACCTGCTACTGGATACTCATTTCCCTGGTAGCTCGTTGACAATAACAGACGAGGAGCACTTGCCCCGACTCGCAAACCAATCAGGAAAAGGTCTTATCTCTAGAGATATACTGTTATGGGCAATAAACAGCTTTGACCCTTATAAATCACCGGGGCCTGATGGAATCATTCCTGCGGAGCTGCAACAGGTTTCAGACATCATCATCTATAACTTAGAGATGATCATGAAAGGATGTATCAGCTATGCATATATTCCCAAGGCCTGGAGAGAAGCTAGGGTCGTCTTTATACCTAAAGCCGGCAAAAGCTCCCATGTAAATCCAAAAGATTTAAGACCTATTAGTCTATCATCCTTCCTCCTTAAAACACTGGAAAGAATGATTGACATACACTTAAGACAAGAAATTAAACCTAGTCTGATTTCAACGGCGCAACATGCCTATACAAAAGGTAAATCAGTGGAAACTGCACTCCACTCTCTGGTTTGCACCATTGAAAAATCCCTGCACTACAAAGAATACTCTCTCGTCGCATTCCTAGACATAGAGGGTGCATTTAATAATGTTAAAAATTCAGCAATCACTAATGCTCTTGATGGGCTGCTCATAGAGGAACACATCAAAAACATGATAACAACAATGCTCAGCAGCAGAATCATTAGTTCCGAAATGGGGAACTACAAAACAAGCAGAATGGCCAATAGAGGAACCCCGCAGGGAGGAGTTTTATCTCCCCTACTGTGGAACCTGGTCGTTAACAAATTGTTAATCGACCTAGAGGACGAAGGTTTCAAAACAATAGCCTATGCCGATGATGTAGCAATTGCCGTTTCAGGCAAGCACCCACAAACCCTAGCTGAGCTGCTACAAACAGCACTTAACAAGCTTAACAATTGGGCTGCAGAGTGTGGTCTGAACATCAATCCACACAAAACGGAATTAGTTCTCTTTACGAGGAAATACAAAATTCCGGACTTCAGACCCCCAACTATTAAAGGGGTAACTCTCACACTGTCAAATCAGGCTAAATATCTAGGTCTCATTTTTGACAAAAAACTGACCTGGAAAACCAATATTGAGGAAAGAGTAAATAAAGCCAACGTTGCACTCTTCTCCTGTAAAAAAGCCATTGGCGGGAAATGGGGTTTCTCCCCCCAAATCACCCATTGGCTGTTTACATCGGTAATTAGACCGATACTCACATACGGGGTGATAGTCTGGTGGACAGCACTAGACAAGATGATCAACTACAACAAGCTGGCCAAAGTTCAAAGAACGGCTAGTCTGTGTATTAGTGGTGCACTGAGGACAACTCCATCGGACGCCCTCAATGTACTACTAGATCTCACACCCCTAGATATCTTCAGCAAACAAGTCGCAGCTAGCTCAGCTACTCGACTCAGAGCTACATCACAGTGGACCAATAATCAAATCGGCCACACTACCATTCTAGATAACTTTAGATAGATTCTTACCGAATCGATGCGACTACACCACCCCCAAGTTGGTGTTTGACAATAATTTCCAAGTAACCATACCTTCAAGAGAAGCTTGGGAAAATGGCGCTCTTTTGGAAAATGAAGCAATACACTTCTACACCGATGGTTCAAAAACCAGCGAAGGTGTGGGAAGTGGAATCTACTCAGAAAAACTGAATCTCAGTCTTTTCTTCCGCCTACCCGATCATTGTAGTGTGTTCCAAGCGGAAATTCTGGCGATTAAGGAGGTGCTGTCTTGGCTCAAAGAAAACGTCATATCCTCCACGGATATTCGAATCTTCTCAGACAGCCAAGCTGCCCTTAAATCTCTTGCCTCTGTCTCTACAAAATCCATCACGGTCCAAAATTGTCAGATGTCTCTGAGGGAGATGTCAAATCAGTTTAACATTCACCTTTCATGGGTGCCAGGGCACAGGGACATACCAGGCAACTGTATGGCAGACGAACTAGCCAAAAAGGGCACGACCACTTCCCCACGCTCAGAATGGAACAACATAGGTGTACCTATCGCTACATGTAAACTCCTACTTAGACAAGACGCTTCAAGGATAACAAACAAACTAGATGGACTGAGAGTAACAACTGCCTTGCAACCAAAAAAGTTTGGCCGTGTGTTGACTCAAAACGCTCGAAGAGTTTGTTGGCCCTGAACCGTCTGTATCTAGGTTCTACCATAGGTGTTCTTACGGGACACTGTCTAATAGGGAGACACGCCAAAAGACTTGGTGTGTTTTCCAATGATTTCTGCAGAAGCTGCATGGACGAGGAGGAGGAAGAAACCGTTCAACACCTTCTTTGCTCATGCCCTGCACTACTTCATAGGAGGAAAACTCATCTCGGTGAATTCTTCTTCGATGATACTAGCGACCTAGCTTACATAGACCCTAAAAGTCTTTCAAAATACATTAAAAGTTCCACGTGGTTCGACTAGCAGGTGAATAACCGGCTAGTCCCGTAATGGAAGATTAATAAGTGATCAACTCGTTAATCTTACATCGGGTTTCTGAGATCAGTAGGTGATTAACTTGCTGATCTCTGTGGTATCACAATGGGCCTTGCGGCCTAAGTGTGTTAGGCAATGTACTCATTGACTGACAGCCACTTCCACCTAACCTAACCTAACCTATGTTACTTTTTCTTATTCCAATTCATCTTTTTTTAAGTTAAATTAAAGATATTTGTTATTTAAAATGTTTAAAATAAATTATTAGGGTTCTCAAACAAAATAAAAATTTTAACGGAAGCACGAAACGCTTAAAAACAGATATACCTATTCACATTTTAAATTGGCCTTTGAAGTTTTTTTTTTTTTTTCTATTCACATTTTAAATTGGCCTGAAGTTTGAAGTTGTGGTACCCGTGGTGTGATGGATAGCATGTCCGCTTGTTAATCCAGAGGTTCGAGTTCGAATCCCAACAGAGGCAAAAATGTTTTTTCGACGGGTATCGCCTTTCGCGAGGAATTGGCAAGTCCTCCGTTAGTATTCATTGCCATGAAAAGCGCTTTCTCAATTAGCCGTTCGGAACCGGCAGAAAATTGTAGGTCGCCTCCATTCCCCCACAAGGCATGGTTGTGAGAAATGCGCTAGGCCCAGGGGCTCCATGCTCTGTAGCGCCACCCTATTTATTTTTAATTTTTTTTTTTTAAGTTGAAAGAAGGCACTTTATTTCTGGATTCAATCTTGCTCCTTATGAGTCCATCCCTTCATTTTGTTCCGAATTGAAAGCCAAAACGCCAAAGCGTGTACCTATGTACTCTACAAGAATTTTTAAGTTTTCAGATGGATTACTGGATCCTACATACAGTCTTAATATTCTGTTCGCATATTTTTTTTAGTATTTTTCCAGTGATGTGCTATTGAATACGCAACTTTTGAGGGGTCTTACGTAAGGATACGCCACAAATAAATTTTACGGGACACTCTAACGTGCATTGACCAATGATATTGAAGGAAGAGTGCCAATCGGATCCGCACCTCAAAAAGAAAAAGACGCATTTGAGCAAAATGAGGGGAAAGCCATGAATGCAATTATCCAGTCGTTAGATATTCAGCACGGAAATATCGTTTTAATATGCAAAACTTCATAGGAAATGATGGAGAAGCTAAGCAGCATTTATGAAAAGAACTCCGAAATTCGTGCAATGACATTGTACGAAGAATATTCTGCAGCAAAAATGCGCGATGATGAATCAGTTGCAGTTTATGTGGGACGATTGAATCAATTGGCATCTGAGCTCGAACAGCAAGAAGAAAAATTATCATATAAACTAAAAATGGCACGCATTGTAACTGGATTAACAGCCAAATTCAATAACTTCAAGACAGTGTGGTACAATACGACAGAAAATCGTACGCTCAATGCGTTGATAGCGTCATTGCAATTAGAAGAAGAAAACTTAAGACGGCTAGATTGTGAAGAAGCCACCACTTCGAATGCAGCATTCTCAGCGAAAGCAAAGCCAAAAAGTTTTGAAGGTAAAAATTCAAAGTAAAAAATCGACGCACTTAAGAAGAAACCGTGTGGGAAACGATTTTGAAATAACATATTTATTTATTTAGAACAGCAATTGTCAGTGGGCAAAGTTGTAGGATCTCTTCCTAGCAATTAGCCAAGGTACGAACCGAAACCGAAAATAAAGATTGGTTGATGAAAGAATGTGGAATGCATTGGTGATTTTGATGGTGGCAGAGGAATGGTGTGGTGAGAACGTAATGCAAGAGATTAATTTCGAACTCAAATTAATACTCCCACGTCCCTCATACCACTTTGCTATTCTCTTTCCGCTTGCTGGACACGAAAGAGAAATCTAAGAGAAAATGAAACTAGTATACACATCTGGCCAGGGTTTTTTGTGTCACAAACACAGTCAAACATAGTAATGATGGACGCCTTTCCGGGAATGTTTTCTGACTGGGTTTTGACTACAAAACTATTATTTGGTCACACCTATTTTCCAAAAATTCTAAAATGAATTTAGAGACCTAAATCATAGTTCTGTGGTCAAAAACACTGCCAAAAAGCCTCATATCCGTAATTGCCTACCTGCCATATTCGAAATTGCTAACTTCGAAATTGACTGGTGAGCGTGGGTGTCGTCAGGCTATAAAAGGGAAATTCGACCAGCTTCGTTCTTTTTGTGTGCTGTAAAATTTCGACTGGTGCAGATCTAGGTTATCGAAATATCGGGGTTTACTTCGAGGCTAAAACTTTTTTTTCTAAACACTTGCCCCAAATCCTCAAAAATCCGAGAAGATAAAAATGAAAACCTTAACATCCGGGTATAAAAGTATTCGTGTCGGTTACCATTTTCCAAAAAGCGGGTAATTTGGTTAGCGTAAAAAGAAAAAGTATAAACGTGCCATAGCAGAGGTCAACGGTTGCCATAAAATACCCTCCGGGTTGTAAAAAAAAGGCATATCAAATTATAAAAAAAACCCACCCTGGTGGTATCTAAATTTGCCTTGTAAAAGCTGAAAAAAAAAAAAAAAATAAACCAAAATTATATAGGCGCGTGAGAACTACTCCGAAGTGTAAAAAAATAAAAAGAACCCGACAAAAAAAAAGTGGGAACAAAAAAATAAACCCTGTGAAGTGAAACCCCAACTAATCATCCTATAAAAGTCCGCGCACCTTAGTCGCACAAGCCATTAAGCTGGAAAAAAAAAATTAATCCCACAAAACACCTTAAAAAGAGACTACCCAGTGTACCCCCCTTACACTCCCCGAAAATTCCCCGCCTTAAGTGTTAGTGCCAAGCGTACTCGTGAAACTCCTCTGCATGAGATACGCCGAAAAGACGCGACTGCCAATTCCAAAAGTCATCTATCTACCTGAGAGACGTCTACATCCACACGAACGCCTGACGGTAAAGGAAAATCCTATCATAGTACCGCGAGATCCACCACCCACCAGCGACTTTACCATCAACGAATTCAACCCCATCATTCGTCATAAATTTGTATAAATTTAAATTTAAATTTTTGGTTGTGTATTTTCTTGTGTTAAAACTTACCTTATTGTACTTTCGAAATCAAAATCTTATTAGATTCATTAATAAACCCCATCGTAGTAGGTTAGGTTAGGTTAAAATGGCTGTCAGGAAAACAACTGACACACTTAGACCAGTATTAGGTCCATTGTGATACAAATCAACCCATCGTAGTAAAAGAAAAATGTTATTTCACTTAACTTTTCCCTGACCATTCCCTTCCACCTAGTAAGTAATTAAAGCCTTGATAAGAATCGTTACAAATTTCACAAGTGATAAAAGAGAGATCTCGCCAATTATGGGTCGCTATACAGTGTTTTAAGTTTCATTCAACAATTTTTTTCTCCCTCATGAACTTATTCTAGAATTTTAGCAATATCCTCTAGAGCGGTGCACCACCACAAAGGATTTTTTATGGTAAGTCTCTAAAGTGATTAAAAAAATAAATTTTGCATGAAAAAAAAAGAAATATTTGATTGAAATTCTTTGGTGCCAGATAGAAAGGGGTTAAGTCAGAAACAGTAGTTTTCCACAAAATGAGTTTCAAGATTTAAATTTTGTTTGTAAATCTAGATATTCTTTTTTAGAAAAATTAGTAATGCAAAACAGTCATCAGTACGAACATCTATAGTAACATTAGGGTGTTGAAAAAAAAAAAAAAAAATGGCATGGTCAGCTACCGTCGTCTACGCAAGCGAATTGGACGATAAAGAAGGTAATTGTTGGCTCAATTGAATTCATTGACTTAAGCAAAGAAGCAGCATTGTGTACCGTTGAGCACACAACCGAATCGAAGGATTCGGATAGTTGGTATTCAGATTCAGCAGAAACAAAGCACATGACATATCATCGAGAGTGGTTTTCAGAGCTACGAAAATGCACTGGCATTACAGTAGAAATTGCCAACGGCCGCACAGTGTGGTATTTGGGTGTAAAAGCTGGCCAAAATGGTATTTTTTAATTTCAAGTTGGCAACACTGATATATTATTTTTTGTAAAGCTTAATAGTAACAGCCATATTATTCACTTATTTCGAAACTAGTTTTTCGTAGATCTAGTTTTCGAGTTTCAAGTTTTGAACAAATCGGTATTATTGAAAAACAAAGTGACACATAAAACTCGAAATCGTAAAACTAGTTTTTGAAAAAACTAGAAATTCATGAAACTGGAAATATCTAGTTCTGAGGACTTCAAAACTAGTTTTGAAACGTTTTTGTAGTAGTAAAGCAGTAGTAGTAAAGTGTGATTTTATTGAGATATAAATAAAAATATGTAGTTTTATAGTTACATACATAGTTCTTTGTTAACAATTTTTACAAAAAGACATTGGCTTATGCCATCAGCCGAAAAAAGAGTTATTTTATGAAGCAATAAAGTTCTTTGTTGATTTAGTTATCGCGAAATATAAATACATAACTATATACAAAAGTACAATATCAAAATGATTCGTTAATAATTTGTTGTCGGTATTTTAGAGAGGGTTTCAGGTAGTTGTATAGGATTTTCCAATTTTCTCCATTTAATGTGTTTATAGTTTATGATTTGGATTTCATTCGATGATAGAGTATTTTTCCCAAGATAACCTTCGGATCGAGTTCAGGATGGGATGGGCAGATACCAATGAAGTGAATATATATCTTCTCTGCATCGTAGGTTGCACAAAGTAGTTGGCTTTAAGGATTGTTGATATAAAATCCAGACTGTTTCGGTCATGGAAATAATTTTTATCACCTTGGTCATGACTCACTAGTCTATAGGTACTTCTTGTTTGGCTTTGCTGACTTTGTTCTTTGAAAGCATTCCATATTGATTCTTCAATATTTCCTAAAAGCATCTACAGGGTGCCACCAAAAGATCTTCCATTGTGTTGGAGAAGTTGAACATCATGGATGTCACTCAATCTCATCGATTCCGTAAAGAATTGAAGATTTCTGTCTACTATCTTATTGGTGAGTTGATGATTTGGATGATTCATGATTTTCCAATATATGAGAAATGCAGCTGAACTGTGTGTAAATATCACGTAGGTAAACCAGTTTCGAGGTGCAACATGTAGGTTGGTGTATTTTCCGATAGTCTGAAGGTTTTCTTGATGAAATATCAAAGAAGCTTTTCTACTTCGTCGAACTCGAAGATACCCCAAACTTGTGCTGCGTAGCACATAAGAGATCTTACAACTGCTTCGAAGACGTAAAGACGAAACGTTTTTGTATTATTCATCAAAATTTTATTACATCACATCATTTTCTGCTTTCATTTTGAAGCTTCGTTTCGGCATCGGTTAGTTTGGCAAGTATGTACGTATTCGTAGGGGATTCAGGTTATTCACATACACCGTATTTGGCTACCCCATACACAGTAAATCACCCCGGATAGGCTATTGACCCAATCAAAAGTTGGTGAAGGCCAGTTTCCGGTACTGCGACATAGGTGAAATATGGCTCAGAAACTAATAATTGCAGCACACATTTTGCAGGACCAAGCTAATGCATTGTGTGCACCGATAATAAACTGTACTTGCTGATTAAAAAGAACTTCTTTGTTGTGTTTCTCCAACTCCAACGATTGGAAGAAATTTGGCGGGTTTCTGCTACGGAAAAACTGCATGTGACTGCATGTCGCTGGTTAGACAACGTTAATTGGACTTATTGCTTCGATTTCTGTGCAAGGAAGCTCGGCTTGTGACAGAGATTTTTGAGCAAGGTTCACAGACTCTGTGTTGCAGACTTCGAAGTCAGCATTCAAAAGATTTTCCCATTGCTCAGCGCTGCAATATTGGAAAGAGTTAGCTACTGCTGCCGTTGGATATTTATCTGCCACAGTCAAATCAATTGGCAGGGTGTCTGTGCCATTCAACAAATTTGAAATATCTGACTCTGACTCAAAACCATCTAAACCGAAAGATGAAAAGCATCCGCGAGATCTAACATTGGGCTTGTCACCTGAAACCTCAATTTATCAACATTAGCCCCCCGTTGTTATCATATTACGACGTTCTCGTGCACTATCCGCAAATGCATCAAAATGAATTTGAAGCGTCTTAGAAGGACGAATATGATTCGTGGTAGGTGCATCTAATATAGGATTAAAAGAGTTTTTTTTTTATACCTACTGAATTACGTTAATGTGTTGCACACTGATTGGACAGTAATCCATTGAATGATCTTTTTTGTTTGAGTCACTTTGCTTGTCTACTTGTCTCTTTGAACCAAATACCACTTCTACCATTTGATAAACAAACCGATGCCAGGGTCTCCATTTTTGCTTCGGTCTATATTTTACTTTCAATGATCTTGAACCGTCGCACAGTGCGGCATTTCGCTGATTTAGCGGGATTAAATTAATAACAGTGAGAACTATATGTATTCTTTCATGATTTTTGGGTTATCTTTATTAGAATTTTTCACAGATTACAAAAAAATATGTTATTTGAACATAGCATTAAAAGTTTTGACGCAAAACAACATAAATAACCAACAGCTATAATTTTTTTTTAATTATTTGGGATATCTAATAACTGCAGTACTTCATTTTCAATTACTTTTGTTTTTCTCTTCGGTATGCACCTTAAACTTGCCAAATATGGATCCGATGATATTAACAACCTATTCAAAAGGTCCGTGTTGGTGTCAAGTCGCGAAGTTTTCCTTGTAAACAGTTCCCTAAATCTTCTGTTTTCCTTATTTCTAGCTTCTTGTGCTTCCTCAGAAAGTTGGCCGATTGGCAGAATACAGGAGGCAATTATTTCTTTTCCATGAAATAAGACTTTGTGTACACTTACTGGCATATAATACCAGCCATACTTTCTAAGATACACATCTCTTGTTTCTTGTGCAAAGTTTTCAAAGGCATCTTTGGCGATTGGGTACCCAGACCCGAGAGCTTCTAAAATGATATGAAATTTTTTGATGATTTCTATATCAATCCCAGTTATTTCTGCAGTTTTTTCTTCATCTCTGAAGAATCTTCTTGCTGTGTTTCCATCATTAGTATTGCCTGACTGTTGTGTGGGCATATCAATCAATAACCCAGTTTCAGTTCTAAATCTCTCTTGGATTAATTTTTTTCTGGCTTTAACTTTTTCTTTACCTTCTTGGGTTCGAACCTGCCATACTTTTTCATCCAGCCTATAAGCGATGTGAAGGACACACTCCATAAATCTTATCCAGGAGTGAAGGGGACTTAATCCGAATGACATTGCTTGATGGTCAACAGGTTTTGTCGAAAGAGCGGCTGGGTTGTTCATTTCAGAAGGTCTTGCACCGCAAATGTAACAAGTTTGTGATGAAGAGGTTATAGACGATAACGCTGTACAAACTTTGCCATCGATCATGGTTAGCAAAAAAATCGGTTTCACTAGGACATGAAAGTTCTCATTCTTAATTTCAACAGGAAGTATGGTGTTAATTTGTTCTTGAATAGAAGCTACTTCAGACTTGATCAACTCGGTAGTCTCTTTAACAAAGTTAAATTTAATGGGGCGGCAGTACCTTGTTGATGATGGGACTGGGTTTTGCCAAAGCACTTTCTTAGTTTCTTCCTTTAAGAAGTACATCTGGATCGGCACCATGGAGGTACTGAAAAGATTTTCATCGAAATGATCACCAGTTGAAAATTTTTGTTTGTATGCGTGTTGTTGAGCACCATCGCAACCCCATTTTAGTATCAACGATAGTTCTTTGAGACCCGTTTTAAAATCATCAACAGAGTTTAATACGTCTTTTTGGGCTAAACATATACGTTGAACGCTATGATCAACTAAGCTTTGTAACCCGCTTTCGGCAGAAGATTCGCTGATAGTTCTGCTATCGGGATAACATTTTTTCTTTGCCTCTTTAATTTTGTGATCCGAGGGTAGTAAACTGGGAACACTTTTATTTATTCGTTGACGAATTATTTCGTATTGGTGAGTGGAAAGCTGTGAATCCGTAATCAGTGCTAGGGCATCATCTGCCGATATTGGCAAAAAACCAGGAACGGGTGTTTCTAAGGTTTTCCTCACAAATGAACCTGATCAATGGAATAAAAACAATACCAAAATATGATTTGATAAAAGTAAAAAAAACAAACCTCTCTTTGGAGAACATATTGATAATTGCTTAACTGCGAAAGCAGTATTTCTTTTTCCAGCTTTTCTTAGGTTCATTTCATACGCCATTGCAATTTCTTCAGCCGTAAATGAGTCTAAAATAGCTTTTACTTTTCGCTTCTTGCTCTTATTACAGCACTCATCAAAACTCTTTCTTGGTCTTCCTACTTTGTTTCCACAAGATGAAGATGGAATTTCATCTAAAACCTTTTGTGGTAATGTAAGAGTTTCGTTTAACCATAGAGAATTATTTTTTTCGAAGCGATCTCTATGCCGACCACATTTGGACATCCTTTCTTGAAACCTCAAACATAAAATCCTTGCTGTTGACTTTACTGAATTTATTGCTTCCTCAGATAACGAAAAATTAGTAAAGGAATCCAAGACCAATGAAAAAACCGCATCCAAGCGCTTTTCTTTCACTTGAGAAATCCAAACTTCGTAAACTTCTTTTTTCATAAGTTTGGTTATCATCCTAAAAAGTGAAAAATTTAGTATGGGTGTCGCACCTGTGCGCAAAAAGTTAAAACGCAGTCTTGTTCCTTGTTTTCTAAGCTTTTAAAAAAGTAAGGCCTTCAACTTGAACAACACTGACAACTTTACTTTTCTTCTACTGAAATGCATTTTTTTTAGGTTTAGTTTACCTAACGAGCTTTGTTTGAACAAAGACATGTATATATTATATATATCAAAAAAAACTTACCTTTACAATTTGTAAGATAATATCGACTTCAAAAAAAATTTTACTTCCGCTTCAAATCACACTAACCACTTTAATAATCAAAAAAACACTTGCTCTATGAACTGACCTTCCGTATCAACAACTGCAGCTAATGTGAAGTTTGAGGTCATTTTCTGCCGTTGTAATTGACTTTATCATGATTTGATTTTTTACAGTTATTTAGTGGGAGAATGAGATGTAAGAAAAACCTCCTTTTGTTTACATTGGCGCATGTCGATTTTTGAATTAAATCCCGCTAAATCAGCGAAATGCCGCACTGTGCGTCGGTCGCGTCGCGTCGACCACCCATATGTTTTTATTCTTGAGGAATAGAATGGTGGGTTCAACGCTTACCTATATTTTATTTTCATATATTTATACAAACAATCAAACGTTTGCAAATTACAGTAGGTACCTACTTGTTTGAATTTTCTATTTTGTTTTCAAAATCAAAGCAGCTCTTGATATGAATCTAGTTTCGATATTCAAAACGAGAATCCATTTTCAAAACTTGAACTAGTTTTTCTCCAGAAATCAATAATACCGATTTCTTTTCAAAACTAGTTTTGATTATTTTTTGCAAAACTTGAAACGAAACTAGTTTTACCTGAAACTAGTTTCATTTCTAGTTTTACGAGTTCTCAATAATATGGCTGTAAGAGTATCATATTTCAAAACCATCAAAGCTTTATACTGTCATCACGTTCTAGGCAATCAGTCTTAAGTCAAAAAATGTGTAAACTACATTGAACGTTGTATATTTTGGATATTTTTTTTTCTTAATAAAAGTTGGTATGGATGGCTACAGACCAGGTAATTATTATTTCGTGATATATATATTTTTCATTTCGATTTTTTGTTTTTGTCTCTAAAGGCTATAACTTGCCCTATCATGAAATGTATGAAAATAATCATTGCTCGTTTAATTTGAAAAGCATTTTAATATGTTTCTAAGTGTTTCTAAGCAGTGAAATTTGTGTTGTTATGTGCTGTGTACAAAAAAATTTAGCCGCCCCAATGCGCCCCCTTGTACGTAGAATACCTTGTGCTTTTTGTGTCAGTACATAAAATGTTTGCAAGTTGTTTTTTTTGCAACACAGATGTTTTGAACAGGCTTCAGATCCATTTATTACAAGTATGAGATCTTACAAACATAAAAAAAAATCATTGCCCACAGATGTTTTGCTTGAAACAACTTGAAACAGCTCAGAAAGTGCTGTATGTTGTGAAAATGTTTCTGAAGAAAAATAAAATACTTGTATCTTTATGAAAGTTATTTCTTTTTGTTATTTTTAATTTTAAACATGAAAGTATAAGCAATCCTACAAATTTTATAAACGTGAAAGTTTGTATGTGTGGATGTATGTTTGTTCCTCTTTCACGCAAAAACTACTGAATGGATTTTACTTAAACTTTCCAATTATATAGCTTATACATCAGAATAACACATAGGCTACAATTTATCCCTAAATTCCCACGGGAACGGAACGTATACGGGAACTTTAAAACTACAACACCGATTTGAAAAATGTTTCCACTGTTAGAATGCTACACTATCCCCGAGTAACATAAAAACTAATTCATCCCCATATTCCTACAGTTCCCTTTATTCCCACGGGAGCAGGAACGTATACGGGAACTTTGACACTACAGCACCGATTTCAAAAATTCTTTCACCCTTAGAATGCTACACTATCCCCGAGTAACATAAAAACTAATTCATCCCCATATTCCTACGGTTCCCTATATTCCCACGGGAGCAGGAACGTATACGGGAACTTTGACACTACAGCACCGATTTCAAAAATTCTTTCACCGTTAGAATGCTACACTATCCTCGAGTAACATAAAAACTAATTCATCCCCATATTCCTACGGTTCCCAACATTCCCACGGGAGCAGAAACGTATACGGGAACTTTGACACTACAGCACCGATTTCAAAAATTCTTTCACCGTTAGAATGCTACACTATCCCCGAGTAACATAAGAACTAATTCATCCCCATATTCCTACGGGAGCAGGAACGTATACGGGAACTTTGACACTACAGCACCGATTTCAAAAATTCTTTCACCGTTAGAATGCTACACTATCCCCGAGTAACACAAAAACTAATTCATCCCCATATTCCTACGGCTCCCTATATACAACACCGATTTCAAAAATTCTTCCACCGTTAGAATGCTACACAATCCCTGTGTAACATTAACTTTAATTCATCCACATATTCCTACGGGAGTCTTTACTAATATAAGGCGTGTTTTATCGAAATTCTATGTGCAGTTATGTTCATTTCAGTAAAACATCGATCATGGGAAAACAACAACTCCTTATGTCAATTGCCTAAATGAACATAAATATCGCAGTTAGCTAACTGCACAACAGGGATGGTTGGTAAATTTCTTTTTTGGCACCCAGAGGTTGGCAGTCTTTGGGTTGTGTTCGTTCATATTTCTGATTTTCGACAACAGATTGAATAAGTCTGTTTCTTTACTTTTTGTGCACAGACGTTTTTTTTTTAAGGAGTGGTTGTAAAATTCTTTCAGAAACTCTCTGAAAGAGCGTAATTGTCTTAAAAGTAAAGAAGGTTAGGTTACAATGGCTGTCAGGAATGCACCCGACACACTTAGACCAATATTAGGTCCATTGTGATACCATAGAAAATATGCGAGGGAGTACCTCGCTTAACAAAACCATTTGTAGCTTACAATAAAGCGAAGGAGATGGAGGGGATCTGTGTGCGCCAGATCGCTTGGATCATCAAGAAAATATTTTCCTAGATGCCTCTTTCTTTTAGAAGAGAGTGCAGGACATGAGCAGAGGAGGTGTGGGATTGTCTCCTCCTCCTCCTCATCTAAGCAACTTCTGCAGAAGTCATTAGAGGGAACGCCAAGTCTTATGGCGTGTCTTCCTAAAAAAGTAAAGAAACGCCTTGAACAAAACATTCGCAGCAACGCAACGCTTGGAAAAACGTCTGTTTGACAGTTGTGGTATTTGTTTTGGCTGTGCACGATTTTTGTCCACAGAAATTTTGGTGGCGGAAATTCGCAGGACGGGGAAATTTTTTTATTCTCTCGAGAGCACTCTCTTTTTTGGGCACTGCTACGAAAAATCGAAACGGGATTAGACTGACTTTCGCCGAATTTCGGTGCATTTCGTGCGAATTTTCAGTAAAGAAACACACCTAATAGCTAATAGAAGAGTCAGGTGGTGACTTGGTGGGGACATAAATAGACACGCAGTTACTAACACACACACAAACACACACACACACACACACACACACACACACACACACACACACACACACACACACACACACACACACACACACACACACACACACACACACACACACACACACACACACACACACACACACACACACACACACACACACACACACACACACACACACACACACACACACACACACACACACACACACACACACACACACACACACACACAAACACACACAAACACACACACACACACACACACACACACACACACACACACACACACACACACACACACATACACACATACACACACACACACACACACACACACACACACACACACACATATACACACACACACACACACACACACACACACACACACACACACACACACACACACACACACACACACACACACACACACACACACACACACACACACACAAGGAAAGTTTCGCAATCGGTCAGAAAAAAAGAACATCAGACAGAACACATAAGAACATCAGAACCAAGGCAACCAAAAACATGAGTCACAAAATGAATCTAATTGAACACAGCCATTGCGAAAAAAATTAAAGAGACATTTGTTTGTTAACCTCGAAAGTAAAAAAGTTGGAATGCGGCAAATAAATTGAGAATCGAGAATTAAATAGAGAAAAATAGAAATGGAAAATAAAAGGTATGCATTTATATTCCTCTGAATGCAAATTTTTAATGTTTCTCATCCTTAGAACAAGTGCCAAGGGTACCAACTCTGAAAGTTAAAATTGAAAGTGACGTGCTAAATGAATATAAACCAAAAATCGTTTTATCGTAAATGAACATAACTGAATATAGAAAATTTTCGATAAAACGCAGCTATTATAAGTGTGAAAGGAGCTCTGTCTGTCCGTCGTTCTATGTTACCATCTCCCGCCCAAACTAATGAACCGATTTAAATGAAATTTTAAACAAAGATTGTTCAGAGCCTGAGGAAAGACATAGACTATATATTTTTTCCCTATATTCCCACGGGAGCAGGAACGAATACGGGAACTCTTACACTACAGCACCGATTTCAAAAATTCTTCCACCGTTGGAATGCTCCATAATCCCGGAGTAACATTAACTTTAACTTATCCACATATTCCCACGAAAACGGTCACTATATTCCCACGGGAACGGGAGTCTTTACTTATATTGAAAATGCGAATGTTGCTATGTTGGTATGTTTTTCGTATGTCTCCCGTTCAAACTGCTAAACAGATTTTATTAAATTAGCTACAGAGATGGTCTAGAACATGCGGAAGGATAAAGGCTATATATCTATCCTTATATTCCCACGGGAACGGAAATGGGAATTCAAAAAGTACGGTTTCAAAAGTATTTTTAACAGGGCTACAAGGTGTTGAAATAGGGGTTGAATGTTTTTTTTTGGAAATACCGCCATTTTTAAGGCTAGAAGTTTTATTTCCTAAAAAGTTAAAAATGCTGCTGAAAGTCACTATTCCACGCGGACGAAGTCGCGGGCACAGCTAGTATTTAATATATGGTGATATAAAATATTTTTGGCCAGCTTTTACTCCCAAATACAACACTGTGCGCTGGTCTACTAGCAAGTGAATTATTTATTTCCTATCCAAGATATTGTAGTGAACACCCAACACTTATACCAATTGCCTAATCGAAAACGTTTAACCGAAAACACAACTGGCAACACTATAATGGAATGGTAAAATGACAGGCATTGCTTGTAAGCGTGTGTGTGTGAGTGTAGAGATGCTTGACAGCAAATGTGGAAACCATGGAGAAGAAACTGGAACGCTCTAGATGAGTGTTGTTCTATATAAATAGGACCGCAGTCAGTTTTTGATTATAGAGTGATAAAGTTAAGAGTAAATTGTTGTATACAAGTGATAGTGCAAAAGTCGAGTTGAGATCGAATTAAGATAGATACTGAATAAAAGTGATAGAAATAATTTGAAAGGTGAAGTTTTATTTTGCGAACTAAGCGCACGTTACATTGGTGTCAGAAGTGTAAATAAAACTTATTCGACTAGTAAAGTGTAAAAAAAAAAAAAGTTAAGTACAGTGAAAATGGGTAAGTTGTTAGAAGAGCTCACTTGCATTGAGCTTAAAAGTGAGTTAGGTAAGCGAAATCTTTCTAGAGCGGGATCCAAAAATGAGCTCGTCCTGCGCTTGCGTAACTATTTGGAACAGCAAGGGAAGACGTGAACACTTTTGTTTTTGAAACAGAAGTGGAAGAAGAGGAAGTAAGTGAAAATGTTGATTTTTCTAGTATGATGAAACTTTTGTTAGAACAACGAAACGAGCAAAAGAAAGAACAGCTGAATGTTCTCGAACGACTCGAAGTACAACAAAAGAAGCTGGAACAGCAACGAAACGAGCAAAAGAAGGAACAACAGAATATTCTCGAAAGACTTGAGGCGCAACAGAATGTTTTGGAAGGTCAGAAAAACATTCTAGAAGGCAAATTGGGCAACATTGAAAAAAATGTGTTTGCCCTTGACGAACGCGTTGAAGGTATGGAAAAACAGCTTTCTGTTGTAGAGAATCGTTTTGAAATCGTAGAAAGCCGATGTGATAAACAGTTCTCTGTTCTGATCAAGGAATTGGACCAGATCCGGAAAATCAAAATTCGAGAATCTAATGGAGAGTCTGCAAAGAAAAAGGAGATGAAACCGCCAACATTTGATGAACAGTCGTCTTGGCCAGTTTACAAGAGACAATTTGAGGCAGCTGCGACAACAAATGGCTGGGATGACGAAGACAAGTGCATTGCACGAACTCTTGCTATTAGAGGACCAGCAGCTGAGTTACTTCAAACAGTTCCAGCTGATAAGGGCAGCGATTTCAGTTCTCTCGTGGCAGCTATAGATAAACGCTTTGGCGATAGCCACTTGAAAGAAGTCTTCCGAGTAGAACTCAATAACAGAGTCCAGAAAAGGGGTGAAAGTCTACAGCAGCTCCAAGCAGACGTCGAAAGAATGGTTCACCTGGCATACCCGGATGCTGGAGAAGAAATCATCAACCAGTTTGCTGTTGAGTCCTTCGTTTGTGCCATTTCGGATATAAATCTTCAGAGGTCTGTGCGAACTGCTAGAACACGTACTCTTTCTGAAACTTTAGCATTCGCATTGGCAATTGAAGCAGCAGAACAGCCTTCTTATGGAGTACATCGAATAAGAGAAGCCATATTCGAAGAATGCTCGTGCCAAATAGCTGAAATACAAAAGAACCAGCGGAGCGGACTAGTAAGATGTTGGAGCTGCAACTTTACCTTCCCGACGATCAGTCACCTTGTCGCGGTGGGGGGGCTTAAGTAGTTTATTTGAACCGAGCTCGATGCCGAAAGGTGGTCGAAGGATGAGGAAAATGAATGAAAACCAAGAATTGGTCAAAAAAACAGTATGGAAGATAACCCAAAGGAATTTTATTCTCCAGGTGGCAGTCGTAAAAGCGAAAATCCACCCGTTGTCTTCACTACGGCAGGGGCACGGATTCTGGAGGCCCCATCTGACATACAAACGCACACCTTTACTGGTGGATACACGCGAGTCGAAGGTACCGTAATCGATGACTCCTGCAGTTCTCTCCATGAAGCTCTTCGTAGTTTGAGCTGGAAAGATGAAGAAGGCAGCTCGGAGGTCTTACCTCCAAAGCTAAATTCTCATCAGGGCTTAGCTGTTGGTCAGAGCGGTGCTATCACCGGACTAAGTGAAGCTGAACAAGTGGATCCCACTCCAACGATGGCATCCTCTGGAGAACAGCTTTCCAAGCGCCAACAGAAGCTGGAGAGAAGGCGAGTGGCAAAGGCTCAGTGCAAAGAGGACACCAGGGTGGCCGAAGGCACTGAATTAAATTGCAAACCTTTGGTGACGGTGGTGAAAAGGGACAGGTCGGAAGAGGTCTCACCCACCAATTCAGGACGGTCTCCTGTAGCCGAAGTCACCCCAACTTCTGCAAACGCGAACAGGGTCATAAGGAAGAAGGTTTCTGGAAGCTCTGCAAATCTTCCTGTTGGTCTAACTGGAAAGTCGATGAATGAAACTGAAGGAACAGGTTGCAAGGCTTGCGAATTCGGTCCACGGACACTGGCTGGAAGGGACGAAGCTGGCATGGTTAAAACTCCTGGAGGTCCAACCGAAACGTTGGTGAATGAAACCGTGACTGCTAGTCAGTCTGGTCCACGGACACTGACCGGACGGGATAAGGCCTCGAAAGGAGCAATGATAATAAATCAAATTAACCTTCAACATTCTAAGGCTGCTACTGCACTCCTATGTAGCAAGCTTTCCGTGTTGAATACAAAAACTCATCTCGTAGCAATCCAAGAGCCATGGGCCTGGAAGGGCCGAGTTCTTGGTCTTGGAGGGCTACGAGGGTTCAATATTCTCTATGACGAACGGTCTGACTTACCCCGGACCTGTCTCATCATACCGAGCTCTTTTGCAGCAACTAAACTTGATTAGATTAGATTAGATTTAGATTTAGATTTTATTTTTTTCTCTTAAAATCATTACAAATTACAATTTTGTTTTGTTTTATAATAAGAAATAAAAGATAAAAATAAAATAATAGGCTGTGGTGTTACCGTCTGCCTGATTGACTTTTGAAACTTTATTTAATAATATAATAAAAAAAGATACATAATCATAATTAATTTTTCTTTTTCTTGAAATTAGTAAATTAAGACATTTTTAAGTGGAAATTTTTCCTAAATTAAAATATATTAAGGAGTAGGACTTTTAGTTTAGTCAAAACGGAAAAAGTATACATTGGTATTTTTTATAGACATTTCAGTTATTCAAAATTTGATTTATGAAAGATCTAATATTTTTGATTTAAAAATGTTTTAGACTTTGAGTTTAGCTAAAACGAAAATAAGGAATGTAAATAATAGGGACTTTTAGTTTAGTCAAAACGAAAATAGGATACGTTAGTATTTTTTTTTTTTTTTTTTAACATTTTCATAATTTATAACTTGATTCTTGAATGTACAAAAAAGTTCGTTGGTTTTTAGCTCAGCTAAAACGAGAATATTTTTTTTTTTTTATTGTGTTATAAGTATACATAAAGCAATGAAGAGCAGAGTATGAAACATGACATATTAAAGCAATGGTAATAATTGAAGTTTTTTGGATTTATATATATTCCGATACTATTAATTTTCTATATTCTGTTGCTGCTTCAAGGTAATGGTAAAAGCTTAGCCAATTTTAACCGTTCAATATGTTTTTTGTTTGTTACATAGACAAAGAAGTTTTTCCAAAGTAAAGTATTCTTATTTCTTTGTAGACAGGGCATATTGATAAGAAGTGGAAACAGTCTTCCTTCGAATTTAAGTTACACAAGGAGCAACGCGTATCTAGAGATTTTCTGTAAGGTGATCCAATCAGATTTAATGTTTCGCTTCTTGCTTTGCAAATAAGAGATATCGCACGCACACTGTATTTGTCGTTGAAATAGTTTTCTACAAACTCATTATTCAGCTCTGAGTATAGTATTCTATCGGGTGAGGAAATTGATTTTCTTATATTATCGTTTCGTTGGAAAATATCTACTTCTTCTAATAATTTATAAAGTTGGCTCTTTAATAAAATGGGGTTATCACACTGAATTGTAAGCTCAACACCACATACTTGCGCCCAGGTTTTCCATTCCTTTATCCATTCAACTTGGTTTAGAAAAGTGTATTTGACAAGTCTATTTGGGATTCTCTTTGGTGTGTAACTAAGAACTTTTAAAATATAATCAAAGTGCAGTTTGAGTGTATGCACAAAAAGAGTGGGAAGACCAGTTTCGAGAATAAGGACGTAGTTTGGTGTATTTGAGGGCAGATTGAAAAGCTTCTTCAGGAAAAACCGTTGCAGTTTTTCAACTTCTTCGTATGAAGTATACCCCCATGTTTTACAACTGTAGCACATGACCGAACGCATAATAGCTTCGAATACTTTGTACTTAGCAGATGTTGGAATTTCAGCACGGGATATAACACTTCTCCAAGAAACATTGATCATTGTCTTAGCTGATAACAATTTTTTCTGTAGGTGGGCAGACATACTCAAGTTTGAGTGGAAAGTAATTCCAAGATATTTGTACTCGGTAACTGTTTCAATAAGTTTATTATCAAGATACCATTTTTCATTGTTTTGAAGCTTTGTTTGTCTGTTTTTGACTATCATGATTTTTGATTTTTCAAGGTTAACGGTTAGGTTCCATGTCTTACAGAATTCCGAGAGTCTGTTAATCATAAGTTGCAAGCTTTGAGAGGATTCTGATAACAGAAGTATGTCGTCAGCATAGAGTAAAATTTTTATGACAAGGTCATCAATTCGAACACCAGCTGGGAGTGTCAACGTGATATCATCTATGAAAATCGCGAACAGTACTGCGCTTAAGAGACATCCCTGTTTAACTCCAGATTTTGTCTAAAACCATTCTGATGTATTCTTGCCGTTCCAAACAGTTTGACGCGTATTTTTGTACATATTTCTTAGAACTCGAATGAGTTTAGTTGACAATCCTTTTTGAGATAGTTTGTAAAATAATGCGTTTCGATCGATCGAGTCGAATGCCGCCTTGAAATCCACAAAAAATATGTACAGTTTCCTTTTTTGTCTCAAAAAGTATTGTGAAATAGACGTTAATGCAAAAATATTGTCTATGGTCGAGTATCCTTTTCGAAAACCAGATTGGAATTCGCTAAGTATCTCATTCAGATCTAACCATATATTGATACGTTCTAACAAAATAGATGTGAAAATTTTAACTATTGAATTCATAAAAGATATACCTCTGTAATTATTTGGCAGATTTGCATCACCTTTTTTGAATATGGGATAGACAATGGAATCTCTGAAACTTTGCGGTACCTCACCCGAATTAGAGATATGGTTGAATGTCTCAAGGATTCTGGAATGAAAATCAAGAGGGGCATTTTTATAAAATTCATTTGATATTCTGTCAGGGCCTGGTGCCTAAACTTGATAACTTCTGTGGTCAAGACCTGGTTGCGGCTATGATAAACTACGAAACGAACGGTGAGTGGAAAACTTTCGTCGTTGCGTCAGTTTACTTTCCCTGGAACTCCATTCTACCCCCTCCCTCAAAACAGGTTGTATATTTGGTGGAGTTTTGTGAAAACCGGAAGTTGGGGCTTATCATGTGCTGTGATGCTAACGCTCAAAACATAGATTGGGGCAGCGTCAAGTGCAACATGAGAGGCAACCATCTTCTTAGTTACATTCTGTCTTCTGACTTAGACATTAACAATGTTGGTAATACGCCAACTTTTGTTACGGCTATACGACAGGACGTAATTGACTTGACACTATCTAACAGATATGCCAAGGAGAATACCAACTGGAAAGTGTTGCTGGACGTGTCACTCTCAGACCACAGATACATTCAATTCCATGTAGCAAATGTGGTTCCCACTCCTTTAGTTACAAGAAATCCCAGAAAAACTAACTGGACACTTTTCAACGATGAGCTCGGTAATTTCATCAAAACTCTACCTAAGCTCTCAACATCACAAAAAGTGGAAGATGCAATTCTAGAAGTGAATTGTGCCCTTACTAGCAGCTTCGAGCTGGCATGTCCAGCTAGACAATTACCTAGTAGATCTATGGTTCCGTGGTGGAACAGTGAACTACAGAAACTTCGCAGGGAAACCAGAAGTATTCTGAATAGGTCCATCTAGACCAAATCAGATGTCGACTGGAACCTGTATCGATCTAAACAGAAGGACTTTAAAAGGTTAATTCGAAGATCAAAGAATGCCTCTTACAAAGAATTCTGTGAAAGTATAGAAACACTCAGTGAAACTAGTCGACTTACTAAAGCCCTTAAAAGGAGCAAGGTAAACAAACTAGAAACGCTCAGGAAATCAGACGGTTCATATACCGAGTCCAAAGCAGAGACACTCAGTCTTATGCTGGAAACTCATTTTCCAGGAAACCAGATATCAATCGGACCACAGCAATCTATTTCCCTTAGATCAGGTGAATCCGATAAATCCACTCGACTTAGCTGGTACACGTCATCGTTAGTTGTTACCGACGAAGCCATCAAATATAACGTGGCATCTTTTGACAGTTTCAAGTCACCTGGCACTGACGGTGTTTACCCAGCTATGTTGCAGGAAAATATAAACCTTTTGCTTCCTACTTTGAAAAATATTTTCACTGGTAGCTTAGCCCTAGCGTATATACCAACTCCATGGCAGAGTGTTAGAGTCGCCTTCATACCAAAAATTGGTAAACAAGACTACTCACTCGCCAAGAGCTTTAGACCCATTAGTCTTACCTCCTTTCTGCTTAAGACGCTGGAAAGAATGGTTGAGATTTACATTCGTAAAACCTCACTCCAATTACACCCTCTGTCTCAGATTCAACATGCTTACCAAAGAGGAAAATCTTGCGAGACCGCACTTCAAAATCTAGTTAGCAGGATTGAATGCGCGCTTGACAGGAAAGAATTTGCGGTGGGCATTTTCATCGACATTCAAGGTGCTTTTGACAATGCTAGCTTCGATGGTATGTGCAATGCTGCCAGAGAACACGGTGTGAACGAGTCATTAGTGTTGTGGATTAAAGCAATGCTAATGAAGAGAACCGTAATCGCTGAGGCGGACTGTGGACAATATGTTGCAAAGGGAGTAAATAAGGGCTGCCCACAAGGTGGCGTTTTATCTCCTCTTCTGTGGTGCATGTTGATCGACTCTCTACTTGTAATGCTCAATGGTTCTAACGTTCATGCCCAAGCATATGCAGACGACGTCGCCGTGCTCTCGGTTGGCTCCAGCCTCCAAGCTGTCTGTTCAAGAGCACAGGCTGCACTTTGTATGATTGACACCTGGTGTGTTAGAAACGGTCTCTCCGTCAATCCTCTTAAAACCGAGGTTGTCCTCTTCACGAGACGTAGAAAATTGACTGGTCTGACCCAACTTACGCTTAAAGGCGTCAACATCCCCTTTTCAAAGGAAGTCAAGCATCTTGGAGTAATCCTGGATAACAAACTTCTTTGGTCGAAACATGTCGAGTCTAAAACTACTAAAGCACTGTCAGTTTTCTGGCAATGTAAAGGAGCTTTTGGCAAGACATAGGGTCTTTCACCGAAAAGGGTCCTTTGGATCTATACGGCTATGATAAGACCAATCATCTCCTATGCGTCAGTCGTTTGGTGGAATAAGCTCTCGCGTAAATACGTTATTGCCTCGTTTGCCAAACATCGAACAATTTGTCTGGGTGTTACGGGGGCCTTCCCGTAAATTTCGCGCGAATTTTCAATTTTCACATCACAAATCCATATTAACCTGACCAAAATTTTTTTCCGCTTCGCTTTTTGCTTCATCTCCGGTACAAAATACAATGTCACACGCAAAGAAAATCCAAAGTCCGTAACGCGAATTTCACACTATAGTTTTATAAACTACTAAGAAACTAATTATCAATTTTTTATTTGTTCCTATTTTTCACAATTTTAATTAAAGCTCTTGAAGAACTTTTTTTTAATATAAAAACAATTTGTAGAACTCTAAGACATGGTTTCATGGTTTGTATTTTCGTTGTTTTGAATTATTTAAGTTTCCAATAGTTTTTGTCATTGCATAATGGAAATGTTTGTGTTCATATTTATAATAACCAACGGTTGTTTACAACGTTTCATTCAGTTAAATTTGGTCGCTCTTCGAATTTCTTCATGTGAGTTTAATTCCCATAATAAAGTGGACTTATTTCCCACCGGTCGTGGGAACTAGGTCCACTTCATCAAAGTGTGCTTATTTCTCACATAGTGGGAAGTAAAACCAT
Organism: Melanostoma scalare; assembly: GCA_949752695.1. Taxonomy (NCBI): domain Eukaryota; kingdom Metazoa; phylum Arthropoda; class Insecta; order Diptera; family Syrphidae; genus Melanostoma; species Melanostoma scalare. The sequence goes on along the minus strand of OX456984.1, from coordinate 108,421,721 downwards.
CAGTGGGGTTATTTCCCGTGGCCTTATGTCCCCGCACCTTTTAAAAACCTCCAACAAAAAAAAAAAAAAAACTGCAACAAGACCGGGCACTTACAGCGTCAATGCCGACTACCACCAAATAAAGCCGGTTGTCAACATTCTGGAAGCAAGAGATCCAACGCAGAGCAAGGTAACAACAACACCAGCGTTGTCTATCAGCCCGTTTCCCATCAGGTAAGAACCAACTTCGAGAGGCAGAGGCTGGTTTCTTGTATCGATGGCCCCAAAACCACCATCCAGGTCTCTCAGACCAAACGAGACAACAAAAGTCTGACTGTGGAGACTACTATTTACGGGAACAAACATGTGGCTACCATCGACACCGGTGCCACAGCATCCATAGTACGTCGAGACCTGGTAAAGAGGACGTGGCTTCATAACAACAATAGCTACCTTCTAAGAACCGCAACGGGAGAAACAGCAAGAGTATATGGAGAAGTGTGTCTTAAGATCCGACTGGCTGATCTAGTGTTTACTCATCAATACCTGGTGGCTGAAATATGTGACGAGTGCATCATTGGAATCTTTATGAAACTTTATGAAACAGCACGGAGTTATGTTGGACATCGGTAATCAGGTTTTGAAGTACCAAAATAAGGAACTTCCAATGACCTATTCGAACGAAAGTACGTCGACACTGAGGACTATTATCACGGAAGATCTGATTGTAAGGTTGAAGAAAGGAGAAGTCGTTGGACGTTGCGAATCGGTTGCAGCAATTACGAAGACCACAGACGAAGCCCCGAGAAAAACTTTAACTCCGGAGGAGCTCAAAACCATCAGAGCTAAAATACTGTATTCATCCAACCTTGATCACCAACAAACAAGGATGGCTGAAAATCTCCTACAAGAGTACACTGACATCTTCGCATCGCAAAAGGGACAATATGGTAGGACACAGTTGGTGCAGCATCGCATCAACACAGGAGATGCAAGACCGATTCGTCAACCCGCAAGACGCCTTACACTGGCCAAACAAGGTGAGGTTGAGGAAATGATAACAGCAATGAAGAAGGACGGTCTTATTGAAAATTCCAAAAGTCCTTGGGCTTCACCAGTGGTGCTAGTGAAAAAGAAAGACGGAAGCACTCGTTTTTGTGTGGACTACCGAAGGCTGAATGATGTGACTAAAAAGGACAGCTATCCCCTGCCGAGAATCAGTGATACCATGGATGCTATGGAGGGAGCCCAGTGGTTTTCGACGCTGGACTTGAGAGTGGATATTGGCAAGTTGACATCCACCCTGATGATCGGGAAAAGACGGCGTTTTCTACAGGTAATGGGCTCTGGCAGTTTAAAGTTATGCCGTTTGGGCTATGCAACGCTCCGGCAACATTCGAGCGTTTGATGGAGTGCGTTCTTCAAGGACTGACGTGGAAAGCTTGCCTTGTCTACTTGGACGATGTCATTGTTTACGGGAAAACATTTGACCAACATTGCAAGAATCTAAAAGCCGTGTTTCAGAGACTTCGAGAGGCTAACCTTAAACTGAATCCAGAAAAATGTGCACTTTTCAAAACCGAAGTTAAGTATTTGGGACACATCATCTCTTCCCAAGGAGTGAAGACTGATCCTGAAAAAGTTGACTCCGTCAAAAATTGGCCAACACCACAGGACAAACATCAACTCCGAAGCTTTCTTGGTCTTGCCACATATTACCGACGTTTTGTTAAGAACTTTGCTGAAGTTGCAAAAAGTTTGCATCAGCTCACCGAAAAAGGGAAGCAATGAGGAAGGGAGCAATGAGGAAGTGAGGACCGCTCAACAGGAGGATCCAGATATCGAACCCATTCTAGCATGGAAAGAAAATGAAGAGAAACCTGAATGGGGAGACATTTCTGACAGGAGTCCAGTTCTCAAAGCCTATTGAGCACAGTGGGACTCACTATATGTGCAAGAAGGTGTCCTCAGGCTAAGATGGGAGGCCGCTGACGGTAAATCATATGTGATGCAGCTGATCGTGCCACAATCGAAAGTCAGTGAAGTTCTTCGGGAGATGCACGACGGACCTTCTGGAGGTCACCTGGGAGTTAACAAAACACTGGAGAAGGTGCGACATCGGCTCTACTGGTTACATGCTAGAGATGACGTGGAGAAGTGGTGCCGAACATGTGACAAGTGTGCTGCAACCAAAGGACCTGGTAGGAAGATTCAAGGTAAGATGCATCAGTACAACGTTGGATCACCTTTTGGGAGGATTGCAGTAGATGTGGCTGGGCCTTTTCCAGAGACCAACGCTGGAAACAAGTACATTCTGGTTGTAATGGACTATTTTAACAAATGGCCTGAGGCGTATGCCATCCCAAATCAAGAAGCCAAAACGGTGGTCGACCAGATTGTGTTTAACTGGGTGAGTAGGTTTGGCGTGCTTATGGAACTCCATTCCAACCAAGGGAGGAACTTCGAGTCAAACATCTTCCAAGGAGAGTGCGGACTACTCGGCATCAAGAAGACCAGAACCACACCGCTTCATCCACAATCTGATGGGATGGTTGAAAGATTCAACCGGACCTTGAAAGAACACCTCACCATGGTCGTAGGCGACTACCAAAGAGACTGGGATAGGCACTTACCGCTATTCCTGATGGCCTATAGATGTGCAGTACATAGCTCGACAGGACAAACACCATCTGACATCCTGTTCGGGAAAACCATGCGGCTGCCCAGCGAACTTAAATTTGGAAGCCCCACAGAGGAGCCACAGGACACGAACGAGTATGTGGATGACCTCAAGGAGAGACTCGCTGACATCCATAAAAGAACAAGGGAACGGATGAAAACCTACAGCGACCGGATGAAGACACGGTACGACACAAAAGCGACAACGGCAGGATTCCAAGCAGGAGATCGTGTGTGGCTTTATAATCCTCATCGTCAAAAGGAATTGTCACCGAAACTTCAGCAGAACTGGGAAGGTCCTTATACTGTTGTCACGAGGATTAACGACGTGGTTTACCGCATCCAAAGAGGATTAAGAGGCAAGTTAAAAGTAGTTCATTGTGACCGGCTGCATCGATATAGTGGCGAGGCTGCAGATGGAATTATTCGGGATGAACAATCTTAAGGAGGGGGCAGTGTAATGAACACCCAACATTTATACCAATTTCCTAATCGAAAACGTTTAACCGAAAACACAACTGGCAACACTATAATGGAATGGTAAAATGACAGGCATTGCTTGTAAGTCAGTGTGTGTGAGTGTAGAGATGCTTGACAGCAAATGTGGAAACCATCGAGAAGAAACTGGAACGCTCTAGATGAGTGTTGTTCTAGGTATATAAATAGGACCGCTGGCGGCGTGTTTCCATCTAAATGGAAACTGGCAAAGATTATACCAATCCCAAAAAACACAATAGGTGATGAATTCAGACCAATATCAATTCTGCCCTTTCTTTCAAAGATTTGTGAAAGAATCATGCAGAAGCAATTGACTGAATTTTTTTTCTCGTTATAAGCTATTAATACCGGTTCAGTCAGGATTCCGTGCAAAGCATAGCTGTACAACAGCTGTACTTAATGTAGTTGAAGAAATAAGAGAAATGCTGGAACAGGATTTTGTCACATTTCTAGTCCTTTTAGACTTCTCTAAGGCTTTCGATATGGTGGAACATTCCATATTAGTCAATAAATAAAAAAAAAATTGTTCAGTTTCTAACTCAGCAATTCGACTCATCTCTTCATATCTAAGTGATAGACAACAAGCAGTTTTACTAGATGGAGTAATGTCCGAATTCTTGCCCCTAGTTAAAGGTGTTCCCCAAGGATCGATTTTGGGGCCTCTTCTATTCTCATTAGTACATAAATGATATTTTTTCTGTTTTAATTAGTTCTTCAAAACACATATACGCTGACGATGTTCAAATTTACCGAAGTTGTCCCTTAGGTCTTGTCGAGGATTGTGCTTCAAATTTAAATGAAGATCTAAAACGTGTTTCGGAGTGAGCAGCAAAATGTGGCTTGGCGCTTAACCCTGCGAAATGCAAATGTTTAGTAATTTCTAGAACACGCTTGGACCTATCATATTTTCCTAGTATAATGTTAAACAATTTCAACATTGATTATGTCGACTCCGCAAAAAATCTCTGTGTTATCTTTAATAGAACACTAACTTGGAAAAACCACATAAATTCAGTGGTGGGGAAAGCATACGGTGCTCTTCGAAATCTATGGGTTGTGCAAAATGTAACTCCACTTAAAACGAGATTGCTGCTAGCGAAAACCTTGGTAGTTCCTTTGCTAGTTTATGGGTGTGAAATATTTTATGGGTGCGACGCTGCGAGCAAAAGGAAATTATAAGTAGCTTTTAACACCTTAATTCGATATGTTTACTGCCTTAGAAGATATGACCACGTTTCACACCTAGCTAAAAGTCTAGTCAATATGTCTTTCGAAAACTATGTGAAATTTCGTACGCTGATGCTTCTCTCATGGGCGTAGCCAGGGGGGAAGGGGGGGGGGGTTTCAGGGGTTCAAACCCCTCCCGAAATGTAAGAATTGGCCTAACATATTTTTATTACGTATAATTACACTAATAATGTATTCGGTAGCCTGCTTATTTAAAGAATTTTCTTTTAGAAATTGCAATTACTAAAAATGTTCGCTTGCGACAAAACATTATCAAAACCCCACAGAACCGCTGCATTATGGTTCTCTTAAAGGATTCTCACTCTAACTTGGAAGCTGCTTTAGAGCGTGAAAAAATGGGCATAATTTATGATTTTTTTGTGACTGGACAAAAGGATCAGTCGAAAATCTGTGAAAGAGGTTTTATAATTTAGGTTTTAATATTTAAGTACAAATTTTTTCGTGTCAATTAAATTCAAAATGGCAGCATTCCAGCATTTCTTCGGAGGCGCCTCATTTTTTGACGGGTCCATGGTCAAAGATGTAACCTCCTTAATTTCGGTCCTGGGACAAAATCCAGAATATATAACAACAGCAAGAGAAAAAAAGCAATGCAATATAAAAAAAATCCTACGTACGTCTCCGGAGAAAGGTATTTCGAACGTACTGTCAAAATTTCGTATAGATCGGTGAAGATTTGCTCGAGTTATGTCTTCGGCCAGTTCGAAAAAAGTGATTTCGGGAAAAAAGCGTTTAAAGTACTATAAAATCACATGGCATACCTGTGGGACGTTGTCGCAGAATCGAAAGTTTGGGTATTTAGACATTTTTGCCGGCATCCATCCTTTGATATTTTATTTTTAAGTCCCTAAAGTACCTTTTAAGATAAAAAAGATTTCGGTTTCTTCAAAATTCTAGACCAGCTTCCCCTCTTAAGATAATTTTTTCCATTGTGGGTCACATAAGATAAGACTATTTCTGAGATTCGCTTTGTTTTATGAAGATTAAAACCAGAGTGTATTTAATAATGAGTGGGTATTTGTACGGTGCCCAAGCGTATATTCGTAAAGAATGTGCTTTAGCTCTGTATATACATTGTTGTGCACACTCTCTCAACCTTACTATTGCTGACTCGTGTTCACAAGCAGAATTGCTAAATCGCGTTGAGATCGTGCAGTCTGTTGTTTCCTACTTTAGATATTGTTGTGACAACAAATGCAAACGACCGAATTCTACACTACAAACCAAGTAAACAACAGCAGGTGAATGACCAACAGGTTAATGAACGACACCACCAGTTGGCGAATAAATATGACACCTCCTGCATCTATCAGCGTTCTCGTGCTCGGAGCCGTTGCACTGCATTGCATTGTATTGCTTGCATTGCATTTCTTTCCATTTCAATTATGTATATATTATTTGTCTGTATCTCGAATTATTTATTGCCTAATTAGCAGTTAAGTTGTATAAATATTGTAACGTGCGCTTAGTTCGCAAAATAAAACTTCACCTTTCAAATTATTTGTATCACTTTTATTCAGTATCTATCTTAATTCGATCTCAACTCGACTTTTGCACTATTACTTGTATACAACAATTTACTCTTAACTTTATCACTCTATAATCAAAAACTGACTGCTCGTTGCGTCAGCGCAGCGAGCCAAAAGACATTTAAGTTTTCTCTTCATTGACGCTGGTTTGAGCAGCGGCAAGGAGTTAAATAACAACTTATTCTGTCAACTATTCATGGTCCTTCGAGGAAATGAACAAGAAAGCGTAGCCAGGGCTTCAAACATTGGCTAGTGAAAAGTAAAGTTACAAAAACAACGCATTCAAAGTACGAAAAAACTACTGTCGCTATCTATAAGATTATCTACAATATAGAACAAAACAATTCAAACAAAAAACTAAGATGTTGGACGAAACAGATGTGTTTATTATAAGCTCGAAGCAAAAGGCCTTGAGAGAAGAAATCGAAAAGCAATGTCGAAACTTCGGCAAGGATAGTGCCTCCAGAAAAACACAGAAATACAAAGAAGAAAGGCTAGAACGCCTCGAAAAATGTTGGTCTGAATTTCACGAAAACCATATTAAAATAGTTCCCTTTGTAAAATTTGATACACCCTACATACAAAGGGATACGTACAACAGAGTAAAATCATTGTACGGAAATTTTAAACAAGAATTGGAAAATATAGATCCAAGTAACACACAAGCTTCGAAGGAAATGGAAAGGCCTGAAGTCCCTCACGATGCTCCCACTGCAGAAACTTCAAAGAACATCGCACAAGCTTCGAAGGAAATGGAAAGGCCTGAAGTCCCTCTTGATGCTCCCACTGCAGAAACTTCAAAGAAAGTTGAAAAGACATCTAATGCCTCTGCCTACAAAGCCGACACCGCAAAGCCGGACGAGAACTACAAGGTCAACGGTTGGCAAAGTTAAGGCTGAGGATAACGGCCATTATCGAGAACATAGAAGAATTTGAACAAACATTCGATGAATATTCCAAGGACATTTACGACTTTCAACAAAAAATACTGCTGGAGCAGTTGCGAACATTCACTGAATTACATGAAGACTTCATCTGCAATTCATCTGAAGAAGACCTTGAGAAACCTCATGTAACGAATAAGGAATATAAAAATGTCAAACAAGAGGTCAACAGATTTCTCAATACAATGGCATCAAAACTCTCCAGTAGTAACAAGAAGCCGAAGGAACATAAGACTGAATCAATGCTTCCAAGACTTAAAATACCGACATTTAAGGGTAATTATTTGGAGTGGCAGCAGTTTTATGACCTGTTCCTCAATATAATACACGCCAAGGCCAATTTAACAACGACTGAAAAAATGGAGTATTTAAAAACTCATTTGGAAGGAGAGCCCCTGCAACTCATAAAGCATCTAACGTTTTCAAGTGAAAACTATAATAGCGCTTGGGAGATCTTAAAAATTAGATACAACAATGAGCGAAAAATAGTGTCTATGCATATAGAGAAGATGCTCAAATCTGGACACAATAGCGCTCCAACAGCGTCTTCCATTAAAAACAGTTTGGATGCCATTAAAGAGGGACTAGCGGCACAAAAAAATTTGGGCTATGACACTTCTTCATGGGGTCCTTTGATTGTTCATATGACTACAAAGTCACTTGACACAGAATCAAGAAATTTGTTTAAACAAGGTTTAGAGGAGCCAAATAAAATGCCGAAAATGAAGACTCTCCTCGACTTTCTGGAAAGACGATACCAAGCTCTTGAAGTAATGTCAACAAACAAAAAACAAAAGAACTCATTTGAGGAACCAAGATCTGGAGTCCGTAACTTCATCATAGATGCAAAAGTTATTCAGTGTCCAATATGCAAAGGAGACCATAAAATATACGCATGTCAAAAGTTTTTAAAATTATCGCCAAAAGAAAGATGGACACAGTGCAAGCAGGCAAAGCTTTGCCTGAACTGTTTGATGCATAACAAACAGATCCAATGTTTTAGCAAGAAAAATTGCCAACATTGCAACAAGAAACATCATTCACTTCTTCACATGGAATGGACTGATAGGCCAAAACAAATAAAATTGACAGAAGCTGCAAGATCATCCGCACAAATAAATCATAGCGAACAGAACCAGAAAGTTTTAATCGCAACGGCAATTCTAAAAGTTAATAATGACAAAGGACAGTACGTTACAGTCAGAGCACTTATCGATCCTGGATCCCAAGCCTCGCTAATCACCGAGTCGGTTGTACAGACACTGAAACTTAAGAAACAGGACGTTTGTGTTGAAGTCAGCGGACTAGGAGCAACAAAAGCAGGAATTGCCACCAATAAGGTAGATGTGACCATAATGCCACATTTTGCTTCGAGTATAAAGCTAAAAATAGAAGCTCTGGTGCTGTCAAAATTGACAAGGCAGTTACCTTCGAAGCAAACAAACACTAAACAAGTTGAAAAGTTCGATCGTATAATAGCTTGCTGATCCAACATTCAATATTCCTGCGCCAATTGATATGATAATTGGAGCTGATACATATGGCGACATCATGTTAAGTGGTATTAAACGAGTCGCTGCTAGATCACTAATCGCTCAAAGATCACAGTTAGGTTGGCTGATCTCTGGACGAACATCAAACGACATTCCCGACACATACAGGGTTACTGGACTTGTAGCACTTACATCACTTGATCTACAACTAGAAAAATTTTGGGAGATAGAAGAGGTTAATCAACCAAAATTCCAAAAGCCGGAAGATAAACGGTGCGAACAAATCTATAAGGATACACACTACCGAAAGGATAATGGGAGGTATGTTGTGAAGATCCCATTCGACGAAGAATTAATCCAAACAAATCCACTTGGTGAATCAAGAAATAGAACTACAGCTAGATTTCGACAGCTGGAGTTGCAGCTTAACAGGAATCCTACACTAAAAAACGATTATACACAAGTTATAAACGAGTTTCTCAACCTGGGGCACATGGTAGAAGTCAGTAACAACTCATTCAACAAAAACAATATTTTCTATATGCCACATCATGCCGTTATTAAACCTACGAGTACAACAACCAAACTTCGTGTTGTTTTTGACGGGTCAGCAAAATCAACGACTGGAGTAAGCTTAAATCAATTAATGCTGATAGGCCCTAAGCTCCAAGACGACATAACTAAAATTTTGACGCGTTGGAGAAAATATAAATATGTTTTTTCTTCGGACATTGAAAAAATGTTCCGCCAAATTGAATTACATGAAGAACACCAAGATTACCAGAGGATATTATGGCGCAGTTCTAACAACCAACCTATTAAAGAGTACAAACTAACGACTGTCACGTATGGTACAACATCAGCACCTTATCTGGCTATTAGGACTCTTCAACAACTAGCTAAGGACGAACAATCCAACTATCCGACCGCTGCAGAAATAATTAACAATGACTTCTATGTTGATGATGTAATGTCTGGAGGAGATACCATCGCGGAGTGCAGGGCAGCTCAGAAAGAACTTGACGAGATGCTTAAGGCAGCAGGCTTTCAGCTTCGAAAATGGGCTGCAAACAACAGAAAACTACTACAACATATACCGATTGAGTTACGCAATCAACAAAACAAAGACGTGATGAAAGACGAAACTATAAAAACTTTGGGTATACACTGGAATACTTTAAGTTCACGGATTTTGTGATGCTTCAGAGGAAGCATATGCAGCAGTAGTTTATGCCAGGATAGCTCTACCAACGGGTTTCTTTGCTACAACAATTGTAGCTGCAAGAACAAAGGTAGCCCCAATCCGGAAAAAAATATCTCTTCCGAAATTGGAACTATGTGGTGCTCACTTGTTATCAAAGCTGCTGGCAGAAACAATGAAGACATTTGGGTGCCAAGTTAAAAACATATTTGCTTGGACAGATTCGAGAATAACGTTGGCCTGGCTACAAAAATGTCCGTCGACCTGGAAAACATTTGTTGCGAACCGAGTCTCAGAAATACAAGAGGCAATAAACGTTAGCTGCTGGAGACATGTTCGGTCAACTGATAATCCAGCTGATGATGGTTCAAGAGGATGCCTTCCAGAACAGATGGCAACCAATGATTTATGGTGGAACGGACCTCATTGGCTGAAATTCGATTCTGAACAATGGCCGTTAAATAACCAACAGCCAATCGCAGTGATCGATATACCCGAAGCAAAAAGGGTTTTAACAATTAGAGTTGAAGAAATTGACGAGATTTTCTTCATACACAAAACTAATAAGAGTCGCTGCTTATTGCAGACGATTCATATCGAACTGCAAAAACAAACTAAAGAAGAAACCATCGGAAACAGGTTACCTAACAACAAGGGGATTGAGCGATGGAAGTAAAGGAATCATACGGTACCTACAAGAGAAGGTGTATTCCAAGGAACTAGATTCTATTAAGTGCGAAGGAATACTGAACCAATTTGAATATCAACTTCAACAAATAGAGCTCAACAATGAAATTCTCTTACACGCAAACGACGATTCATTAAAAAGTCAAAGACGATCACCATTTGACTTTATTGGAACAGTCACTAATGAATTGTTCGGAATACTTGATCAAAGATTTGCTGAGAAATATGAGCAAACAATAGAAGCTGTTCAAGAAAATGAAAAACCTTTGCTACAACTCATTTAAAATCAAACAACTATTGTTGATTCCACTGTCAATATTTTCAAGAAAGAACAATCGAAAAATTTGAATCAAATTATGTTACTAAGTTCTATTGTCACGAATTTGGAAAACGAAACAAGTAAATTCGAGTACATGGAGAGATTTTCAGCAACTGCTCTTAACTTGATACTTATTATGATCAATTATAAAGCAACCCAGAGCATATTGCTTGATGCTGGAAGAATACACCCTCTTATCCTTTCAGTCCGACAATTCAAGGATGAGTTGACTAAGATTCATGAGAATATCCCTAAGTCTTTAATGACTCCTGGCGAAAGACATCACGAGTCCATACAGCAGCTGTATAAAATTATAAGCCCAAGAGCTAGAGTGACGAACAACAATATCATAATTGAGATCAGTCTCCCGTTGTTGTATAATGAAGAATTCAAGCTATGCAAGGTATTGTCAGTTCCAACAAATCACAATGAACGCTTTACACGAATTGCTCCATCATCGGAATATTTAATGGTAAACTTACAAGGCAACCATGTTTATCCAATCAACAAAGAAGAGTTCTTACTTTGTAAAATAAGGCCTTCCGACATTTTCTGGTGCCCACTTCAGCATCCTCTGTATACAACCGGAGCGTCAACTAGTGATTGTGAAACAAACATTATACAACACAGAAAATTATGGACTCATGCACGATTGAGGACATATCACCAAGGCTGTACTGGATTGAGATGCATCAACCAAACGCATGGATATACAGCATTCCAAATTCAACCACAGTTAATATTAACTGTGATTACAATACTGAGCCCTTTACACTGCGAGGGAGTGGGCTGCTTCAGCAAAATGTGTAATTCATGACCAAACCACGACAATTGTTGGAAAGCAAACAATGTCAAGCCGACTAAAATCATCATTTTAACCATCATTCAATCTTTCTGAGACGTTAACTTCGTTTAACTTCAAAAGAGAGAAACAGTCGATGCTTCCATCGAACACTTCGATAGATTTTGCTACATTGGAAAATGCAATAAACCTTCAAAAAAATCAGGAATATATATTGAATGAATTCAGTACCCATCGAGTTCACCAATATTCACTGTTTGGAGTCACTGGCTGTCTAACTATAATAGTTATCGTAGCTGTTATCATCTTCATCATCTTTCGAAAAAGAGATCAGCCACTTGCACCACCAACCATCACCACTATTCCAATGCGAAGTCTCAACAAGACGAAGTCTCAACAACGACGTAACACACAAACATCCTTTGACGACATCAACTTCTGTGTATCTTCATTTTGAGGGGCCCAGCATGTTGTGACAACAAATGCAAACGACCGAATTCTACACTACAAACCAAGTGAACAACAGCAGGTGAATGACCAACAGGTTAATGAACGACACCACCAGTTGGCGAATAAATATTTGTATTTGTATTTGGTATTTGAATTAGTCACATCATACATTAAGATATAATCTTTTTATAGTATAAAATAAAATGCTTACCAAGTGAATAAAACTAACAATACAATTAAAAGTAAAGTGAAAAAATGAGCGTACATTTATGATTTTTTTTTTTTTTTTTTTTTTTTTTTTTTTTTTTTTTTTTTTTTTTTTTTTTTTTTTTAATACTTAAAAACACTAATTTGAAGAAAAATATGTGAAAATCTTCTTTCTAAAAGTATTCGATTCAGAAATTCTTTGAATATCAGAGGGTAAACTATTCCAAATCCTGATCACAGATACAGAACAAGATCGTTCAGCAATAGTGTGTGCAAATCGCGGGAGGATTAATTTAAGTCCTCTTCTAGACTGTGCAAAATGAAGCATTTCTTCTAAGTACCCTGGAGACCTTCCATGTATTATGTTATGAAGGAGTAAAACGTTTCGATACAAAATATATTTATCTAGATTTAGTCCAAGCAAAGAATCGTGTAAAAATGAAACACTTTCATACCTACGGTTGCCATGAATGAAACGCAAGCAGTCATTAAATGCTACATTAAGCTTACGTTTACAATCACAATCAAGACTAGGGTAAACGGTACAGTTAAAAGTGAAATAAGGCATAATAAGGCTTTTTACCAGATGTTTTTTCAAGGCAGGATTCAAAATAACAGAAGAACACCTCAAGGAGCGTAAGCCGCTGTATATTCTTCTTATGCTTTCGGATTTTGCTCGCAACAGCTCAATTTGTTATTAATTGTAAAACCAAGGTATTTAACTTTGTTAACATATTCAATGATTTGTGTATTCAAAGCAGTTCTTGGTATTTCCAAATGATTAACCTCACGTCTTGAACATACCATACTAAGCGTTTTTGAAGGATTTAGTTGTAGCTTATTAGAGTTAACCCAGCTTTGAATATTGACTAAATCTTCATTGATCCGATCAACGCAATAACTCATTGAACCCCATTCACTAAAAATATATAACAACACATCATCTGCATAGATATGAATTTTACAGTTTTTAACTATTGCGGGAAGGTCATTTATGAAAAGTGAAAAGAGGAGCGGTCTTAGTATTGAGCCTTGTGGTACACCACAGTTGACAATATATGAACTAGAAGAACCTTGACTAGTCGTAATTTTTTGGGGCCTGTTTAACAGATAATTTTTCAAAAGTTTAAGAGCAGTATTGGAAAAATTGAAGTTGTTACAGAGTTTCAAAATTAAAATTTGGTGATCAATGCAGTCAAAAGCTTTTGAGAAATCTAGCAGTACCATTGTACCCAACTGATTACTATCAAGCGCAAAACGGAAATCAGATGTGACCTTAACTACTGCAGTTTCACAACTATGGTTTTTGCGAAAACTAGATTGCCATTTACACATTTTATCATTTGATTGAATGAAGTCAAGAACTTGAGTAGCCATCAACCGCTCAAAGACTTTACCAAAAAAAGGCAAAAGGCTAATTGGTCTGAAGTCAGAGGGCTCACAGGAATTCCTTTTTTTGGGAATAGGTAAGACAATTGTATCCTTCCAAGGTTCAGGGAATTCACTCCTATAAGACACCTCCTGCAACTATCAGCGTTCTCGTGCTCGGAGCCGTTGCACTGCATTGCATTGTATTGCTTGCATTGCATTTCTTTCCATTTCAATTATGTATATATTGTTTGTCTGTATCTCGAATTATTTATTGCCTAGTTAGCAGTTAAGTTGTATAAATATCTTGGATAGGAAATAAATAATTCACTTGCTAGTAAACCAGCGAGCCAAAAGACATTTAAATTTTCTCTTCATTGACTTCCTCCCACCAGCGCCAGCGGCAAGAAGTTAATTAACAACTTATTCTGTCAACTATTCAGATATACTGCTTAACACACTGCTGTTTTAAATGGTAAAACTCAGGACCTATTACCGGCTGGAAATCAAAAAACCCTGCTGGCAATGTGTGAAAGACGGTGGGTTCACAAGCATGAAGCCGTCATGCTATTTAAGCAAATTTATCCAGCTATTGTCAATGCACTCGAAGAACTCCAAATCAGCCACAATAAAGAAACATCGCAGCAAGCTGTTCAAATGCTTAACACACTTCGATCTTCAAATTATGTTACGTGCCTAGTGATTCTTCAAAAAGTCATGAGCTTTACATTTCCGCTATCAAAACAACTGCAGTTAACACCGATAACAGCATTCAGTCACGCGAATAAAGTTATTAATGCTTTGCAACTTTTGAGAAATAAATTTGTCAAAGAGTACGATGATCTATATTAAGAAACAAAGGTGATGCTCGATGAAAATGCTGGTACAAATACTACCTATCGTTGGAAGGCAACTTAATCGCTTTAACACTTCTGCGTCAAAATAAATTTATTCGTCCCATTTCTTCTTCTTCTTCTTCTTCTTTCCATTTCCGGCGTTACGAGTAGTGATCTTGAAGCGATCACAACTCTCCCACTTTTCTGCTTCACACTAGTGATCCGCCTGTGGGGTACGCCGCGTTGACCTCAGAAAGCGTCGGCAAGCCTCCCGGTTTTGGATTGTTCCATGTCTGAGGCCAACCAAATGCTGCTGTTTTTGCATTTGCTTGTACCAGGAGTGTTTTGGCCTGCCTTTTCTTTTTCGTCGCGAATTTGTTGAAACGTATTATTCGTCCCATTTCTAGAGCACACAATTCACCAATTAACCGAGAGGCTTGCGAAACACCGTAAAGTAGTATTGCCATAATCTGGTGTGCTTCCTTCAAATTTTGCGGTCAGTTCTGAAATTGAAGACGCAATTTTTATGTATTCGGCAGGGCAGTGCTACCCGAAAGGAGTATACATCCTATGACTATCTCCTCCCCTAGTCCAAAATCTGCTTTGGAATGCTTGGATAAGTGCGATAAAACATTTTGTCCAGTTATTTACACGTTGCTACAGATATTGGCTACCATACCTGTTTCCACTGCTGTTATGTGATTCGGTTTAAGTGAAAAGACTTTTAGTATTAAACCTAAGTATAAGATATAAGTTTATTTGAAGACAGATCGAACAAGACTGACTTATAGAATTTCCTTAATAACGAGCATGCAATGTAATCTTATGTATTTGTGTGTCTTCGTGTATCGTGTATATATGTAACATTTATATACATAGGTAATAGATATTCAACATTAGTTAAAGTGTTATACAATCTATACTTTCTAATTGTACTTTATACAACATCTCCTTTTTATACAATATGTTTTTATTTTAATGAATTCATTTTTTTTTTTTTTTTTTAAATTTGTATTACATATTTCAAAGTAGAAACACTAAATAAGATATAAGTATTTAAAAAGATTTTAAGTTCAATTCAACAAATAAATACTTTAAATTAATACTAATAGTGTATAACTTCTGCTCATAGAAAAATGTCATTTAATCTTCTATTAATTAAAAGCAAAACGATCAGGTGGCGCTATTGTTCTTCCAAAACGAGTTACATACTCAGGCGTTGGAGTGAGGCAGGATGAATCACCTGAACGTGGTACATCTTCGTCTTCTTCCAATTTAATTTTTTCGGTTTCCGTTAAAGATCCCTCTAGAATGTGTTCTCTATTACGGCGATATTTGGAACCTTCATCTGAACTTATTATATAAGATCGAGGTTCTATAGATTTCTGTAGAACCGTGCCTGGTTCCCAATTCGAAATTGGCGTTTTCTTGTAGTAAATATTTTGACCATTCGTTAAATTTGGTAGGGCCTTAGTACTTTTGTTATAATAATCGCGGGTCTTATTTTGCTGAAATTTTATTTTCTTGGTGTGGTCTTCAGTGTCAACATTAATGGGTCTTAGATTTTCAGTTAAAACTGGAATCTTTGTTCTTAACTGACGGGACATTAAAAGCTCCGAAGGAGAATTTAAATTTCCTTTTCGAGTGGTTCTATAGTGCAAAAGAGCCAAGTACGGATCTGAGTTTGTTTCATGACACTTTTTAAGCAATTTTTTAATGGTCTGAACAGATCGTTCAGCTAAACCATTGGACCTGAAAAAAATATGGACTTGAGGTGACATGATCAATTCTCCAGTGTTCAGAAAAATTTTTAAACTCTTCAGAGTTACAATGTGGTCCATTGTCACTGACCATTATGGTTGGAATCCAATGACGGCCGAAGATTGATTTGAGGTGAGTTATGACAATATTACTTGAATAGCTTTTATTTAACTGTGCGATTTCGATATACTTTGAAAAGTAATCAACCACCAATAGATACATTGATTTGTTGAACTCAAATAAATCCATTCCGATTTTGAACCACGGAATGGACACGAAATTGTGAAATTGTTTAGGCTCTTTTTGGTTTTTTGAGCGGTGGCGAATACATACATCACAATTTTTTATGATGTTTAAAATATCATGGTCAATATTAGGCCAATATATTGAACATTTGGCAAGATTTCTACATCTTTCAATGCCCATTTGTCCTTCGTGCAAAAGCATCAGAGTATCATAACGCATTTTTGAAGGAATCACTAGGCGGTTTGACTTGTATAAGAGATTGTCTATGACTTCAAATTCATTTCGAATATTGTAGTAAGGCATTACAAAATCATTTATTTTTGTTTTGCTATTCGGCCATCCAGAAAAGTGATATTCAATAACTTTTGACAACGCTATATCTTTCTTCGTTTCACTTTGTATTTCTTCATACTTTGATTTTGACATTGATAAGGGACGTGATGAAAGGACTAAATTGCAATGGAGACTTATGTCTTTGTCAAACTCCGTTAAGGTTTCGTTTGGCATTGCAGCACGAGACAATGTATTGGCGACATACATGTACTTTCCAGGTTTAAAAATAACTTT
The DNA here is from genome assembly GCA_949752695.1 of Melanostoma scalare. NCBI lineage: Eukaryota > Metazoa > Arthropoda > Insecta > Diptera > Syrphidae > Melanostoma > Melanostoma scalare. The sequence continues at coordinate 108,404,907 of OX456984.1, read as the reverse complement.
TAAGTCATACGCTAAGAGTCTTAGCATAAATCGCTGTAACCGGGCTGGGACTTTATACAACGCCTTCTCAAAAAGCGGGACCAAAGGCTTATGGTCAGTCTCAACTAGGACTGACTTTCCAAAAACAAAAGAATGAAATTTTGTACGAACACCATCATGACTAAACAAATGACCTATAAAAGTTACTTTACTTTGAAAAAATTTAGACTTTGAAGGATTCAACTTTAAACCTATGTCTCTGGCCCTTTGCAAGACTAGCTTCAAGATTTTGTCATGCTGCTCCTTGGTCTTAGCATGTATTAAAAAGTCATCAATATAGATTTCGACGTTTGGTATATCACTGAACTTTTTAACCATTTCACAATGAAATATTTCTGGGGCCGCATTTATACCGAAAGGTAGGCGTAAGAAACGACGTCGCCCAAAAGGCGTATGAAAAGTGCACAACATTGAAGATTCTTCATCCAATTGAATCATCCAAAAACCCGAGTTTGCATCTAAAACAGTAAAATATTTCGAGCCATTTAATTGAGCTTTAATTTCTTCAACGTTTGGAAATTGAAAATGTGGGCGAAGAATTGCTTTGTTTAAATTACGCGGATCAAGACACAAACGTTAATTGCCATTGGGTTTATAAACTAATACAATAGAGTTAACCCATGGGGTCGGCTCTTTAACTTCTCTTATGACATTAAGATTTTCTAATCTTTTAAGCTCTTTTTTAAATTCTGGCATTAACGCGAAAAGAATCTTACGAGGGCTGTCAACCACCGGAGTGACATCACATTTAACTTTCATATGACACTTTTCCTTTAAGCACCCTAACCCTTCAAATACATCTTTAAAGTTTGATAAAAAATTTGGCAGATTTTGAATTTCATTATTTTTACAACTCAGTGTATTGACATTTGAGTTGAATTCATCAGTTTTCTTAATTAAATTCATTTCAAGACACGTTTTGAGACCAATAAGACACTTGCAGTTAATTTCGACAATTATAAATTTGATATTATAGACTATATTTTTGTAAATACAATTAAGCATGCAATATCCTAATGAACAAATTTTCTCTCCACTAAAAGCTAACAAATTTTGTTTACTTGACTTAATTAAACTTCGTGACAATCCAAGTGTTTGTAGCTGATTGATAGACATGACATTACCTTGAGCTCCAATGTCAAGTTTACAAGAAATGTTGCAGTTATTAATCTGCAGTGAAACATACCACTGTGGCTCATCTTCATCGTATTGATAACGTTGTTGGTTTTGGATTTGTTGTTGATGACGTTTCTGATTCTCAGACTGATGTTGTAGAACTCAGATAAACAGTGTTGACATGACCGATTCTGTGTCTGACACATTAGGTGCTAGTTCGATGTTGCGAACTTGGATGTTTCTCCGACACATTTTCGAAAAATGATCTTTACCTCTACATCTGTAACAAGTTACACCAGTCAGTTATAAGCTGAGTGTCGTGGGGTGCACACCACTGTTTTAAGCTCTCAAATCTCTTTAAATATGAAGTGTTTCACTTGTTCTGAAAAAATCGCTTAAAATTGCAAACGAAATATTCACTGTGTCGATTGTAAAGGAACATTCCATTTTGAGTGTGTAAACATTCTTCAACAAGATGTTGATTTTTTGAAAGCAAATGGAAAGGATTATCGTTGTGACAAGTGCAATATACTCCGACGACGATCTCTTTACGTGCCAACACCACCACATTCTGAACAGCAACAACGTTCTAATGATGAAACAGCTAGCTTGAATTGCAATAGCAACAAAATCAACGACAGCAGCATAGCAGCAACAACTTCGAATGAAAAACCAGAGCAATACACACTACAAATGATTTATCGTAAGATTGCAAGCTTAGAAGAAACTAACAAGGAATTCTTGCATCAAATCAAAGAATTACGTGCTGAGAACGCAGACCTAAAATCAAAAGTGCACATGCTAGAAAGCCGACTAAACTGGGAACAACAAAATAACAAACGTAACTGCATTGAAATTGTTGGTGTGCCGGCAGTAGACGATAGCAACTCCAAATGTCTAGCGCAGAAATTATTTCGAGAGGCATTGTCTGTGGAAGTATGTGATGACGACATAAGCAACTGTTACGTTAAACATACACGTAAGTCAACACATGGATCTCCCATCAAACCCATCATCTGCTTAAGTTTTGTTGACATTGAGCGAAAGAAGCAGATTATGAACGCAAAGAAGAAAGAAATTAAGAAGTTAAACACGAGCATCTTTAGCAACAACAACAACAGGAGCAGAGGCAGCAGCGGCGGCGGCGGCGGTGTAGCTAGTATATATATTAACGACTCACTAACAAAATACACACAAGCTTTACTAATGCAGGCAAGAGAGGTAAAGAAAAATAAAGGGTACAAATATGTATGGCTTAAGAATAATAGAATCTTAATGCGAAAGGTGGAAGGTGGAAAAGTAATCACAATAAGGTCTTTTGATGATCTTGTGAAAATATAGTGCATTTGCACAAATTGTTTTTTTTTTTTTTCAATTCAAAACTTTAAAAATTTAAATTAAAATGAATTTTGATGAAGAACTCATTGATGATTTTTTCACCTTTGATCTTCCAAATAATAATTGCAAAAATGTATTTTTCGATTAATTATATTGTAAAAATAAGATTTTTTTCGTTCATCAAAATGTAAGAAGCTTAAGAGAAAATTTTGCGTCTCTTGTATCTCAGTTGAGCACTTTGGCTTGCATTCCAAGTTTTATTTTTGTTTCGGAAATCTGGATAAGATTAGCCTGAAAAACAAACTGAAGTTTAAAAGCTTTAAGCATCCTAATAATAGATACATAAAAAATAAAGTAAAACGCTTGAGCACTGAACTAAAGAGGGAAATTCCAAACTGTCGGGACAATTTTTATAAAAGTCAATTTGTTTCCGCTAAAGGCGACTTAAAACGAGAATGGCGTGTAGTCAACGGTATTTTAAATAAAGGTACCACCAATAAAAGACCTACGGAGCTACGAGTTGACGACTTAGTCATTTCTGATAAGTACGAGATTGCCAACTATTTTAATCATTACTTTGTTACGATATCAAACGCCTCAAGACCACTACACCAATCGCAAAGTTGCACCCATCGGTCTCTAAATGAACCATTCCTTAGGCACAGTTTTTTCTTTGAACCTATTACACCATCGGAGTTGTTGCAGTCTATAAAATCGCTAAAAAACTCAAACTCATGTGGAATTGACGGAATTTCTAGTTGCCTTTTAAAAAATATTGCTTGGTTTATAGTTGACACTTTAGCAAACATTTTTAATCTCAGTATCACCTCTGGTATATTTCCTGCAGCTCTTAAGTGCGCAGATGTTATTCCGTTGTTGAAAAAAGGGGCCACTAATAATGTATGTAACTACAGACCTATCTCGCTGCTCTCATCTCTTAGCAAAGTATTTGAAAAAGTTGTAAAATCTAGAATGTTAAAGTTTCTGGATAAAAATGCTTTTTTTAGTGAAATACAGTTTGGTTTTCGATCGGGTAGATGCTCGGGAAGATGCTCTTCTAGATTTTTCTTCCGTGATATATTCTAATTTAGATATGAAAAAGAACACTGCAGCCTTATTTGTCGACATTACGAAAGCTTTTGACATGGTGGACCATGAGATATTGTTGACAAAATTAGAACATGCTGGCTTTCGCGGTTTTATGATCGATTGGTTTCGTTCGTATCTAAAAAACAGATCTCAAAAAGTAAAAGTAGACAACATCAGAAGTGAATCACAGTTTAATAATTTGGGTGTTCCCCAGGGCTCAGTGCTAGGACCTACTCTTTTCCTAATATATATAAATTCTTTATTTAAGTTAAGATTCAAAGGTGCTTTGACTGCTTTTGCTGATGATGTTGGGTGCGTCTATGGATCAAGCAGTCGTTTGGATCTTCTTAGTGATATAAATTGGGACTTAGATTTATTAAGACTGTGGTTTGCCGACCATAAATTAGTAATTAGTTCGAAAACAAAAATTATGTTTTTTAGCCTCTCTTCTCAATCGAGTCCTGATATAAATATTTGTTTCCTGAATGCCAGAAATTCAGATTATATAATTGCTCATGTAGTTCAACGAATAGCTTCTGTTTTAATATTGACTGCAGTGAAAAATGTTTTGAGGTGGAAGTAGTGAACCAATTTAAATATCTTGGCTTAATAATGGATGCAAAAATGTCCTTCCTGCACCACACTGATTCGCTGAAAAAGTATTTTAGATCGACTGTGAGAAACTTTTATTACCTTCAAAAAGTTTGTTCTAAGAAACTGTTGAGCATTATCTATAATGGTATTTTCCAGTCTAAGTTGCAGTATGGTGTTACATGTTGGGGTGGTACTCATTTAAACAAAATTGAACCGTTATTAATACTTCAGAAGCGTATCATAAGGATAATGTGTAACAAACATCGTTTGCATCCTAGTTTACCTCTTTTCAAGTATCTGAACATTCTTCCCTTACGGCATTTATACTGTTTCAAAGTGTTAAAAGTTTTTTTCTTTAGATCTGGTAATCTTAACTCTAGATTTCTTGACAGTCACAACTTGCGAATAAATTCAATGAACTTGGTTCCGATTCCCAGATACCGCACCACAGCATTGCGTAATTTTTACAGTGTAGCATCTTGTCGTATTTTCAACAAATTACCCCGTAATCTCAGAACAATAAATGTCTCTAAAAAAATTGAAAAAGATATAAGAAACTGGCTATTAGATTTTCAACCAAAAGAACTTGAATGCTTACTAAATGCTCAAACATAAATACAAAAAAACATGTATATAGTAAATTGAATTTTGTATAAAGCTTTGTATTGTAATTTGATAAACCTATGTGTATATGAACTGTTATATTATCATTATGAAGGTTATCTAATACTCATTGTACCTACCTCTGCTTGCAGTTTTTATTTTCAAGGGTCAAGTTTTTCTTATCAAGGGTCACCCCACCCATATAAGATATGTATTTTTAAATTGAAGTGACATTAACACTGTTTTTTTTATAAATATAAATGTCACTAAATTTATTTTGATTAATATTCTGAAGTGTATATAATTGCTTTATTTAATTAATTGTTATAATCAAATTATATTGAATTCAAAATAAATTAAATCTACTAATCTAATCAATAGCTGGACATGTGTATTTGTGAACCTGACCACACTTTGTACATAAAGTATTACGGTTTGACGAAGAAAACTGTGAAAGCTGCTGATGGTTATTTTTTTGACTGTTCAGATGACTATGACGTGAATAACGGGGTGAGTTTTGATGATTTGGTGATGACTTAAAATGAGACTGTGGCAATGACGACGATGACGTAGGCGTGTTATTTTTTTTTCGAGTTGGCTTGGGATGATGACGATAATGATGATTGTAGGATCCCGATGACGAGTTGTGGTTCTGCAAAGCACCGATAAAACTGCTTGTTTGTTGGGCTTGCAATTGCTGGACGTGCTCTTTATTGAGCTCTATACTTCGAGATGTTAAGACTGCTTTATCCAAAGTAATTTTGTCTTCATTTAGAAGCTTTTCTTTAAAGTGAGAAAACCTATTGTGAAGACCACAGATGAATATGTCGCGTACTAATTCTTCACGCAAGGCTCCAAATTCACATGTGAGGCTTAAGTTCTTAAGCGAAGTGACAAATTCATCTATGGATTCGTCTGGACCTTGGCGGCGGGAAAAAAATGAATACCTCTCCATTATTATATTAACCTTTGGTAGGAAGTAATCATCCAATTTTTTGACGAGCACATCGTATTTGATTTTGTCTAGATCTTCATTAAAAGAATTAAATATATCCAGTGAATCAGGGCCCATGTAATGTAACAGCAATGCTACTTTGCGGCTATCTGGTTGAGCTTCAAAACTAGAAGCACGTAAGTAAATTTTAAATAGACTTAACCAATGTCTTGTAACGGGTTGCGGAGTAAGATTAAAGAATTCCCTGGGAAGTCATCGTCTGGCACTTATCTCCCTCCTAGCTCAGTCTAATGGGGTGGGTATTGTATTGATGCTTCCATAGTCTAACCCTTACAAATAAGTTCGTGCCAGATAAAACAAAATAACGAAATGAACACCGAATAAAAATCAAAACTCTAAATTACATCAAAACTTATCACGTCAGATATTGCGACGGATTTGTAGCAACAACTACACGACATGCCCTTATCCAATAGTGTCATTTAACACCTCCTTGCAATGTTTGCCGTTTTACATCTGTTAACACTGCCCCTTATCAAAACTAATATCCCCTCACCTCCCTTTCTGGTTGCTCACATCATCTCCATCATCGTCGCTCACTCACCAATTTGGTATTTAACACATCATTATCAAATAACTAAACCACAAATTTATATTCATTGAATTTTAATTCAAACAACTTAATAATATAAAAGAGGAAAAAAAATGTTGTAACTGACCTTACATTTCAATATAAAAATAAAGAAAAATTAAATTTAATAAAACAAAAGAAAATAGAAAAACAAATAGATTAAGAGAATTAAAAAAATTATTTAAGAGAAATTCTACACCTATACCACGAAGTGATTATGAATGATCGAAAAAAAACTCTCTATGAAAAAAAAACAAGTAAATTTGTTTGTACTCACTCAATTATACTTTTTGCAGGAATCTGGCTGGTGTGCGCACATCCACCGATGATCCGCTTTCGTTGAGCTTGATTAAGATTTTTTTTTATGGTTAAGATTATCTTTGTTTTTTTTTCTCTTTATGATGATCACTTTTTAGGGTCAGATCAGAAATTCTTCGTTTTTAAGTATTGAATTACGATGAAGGTTAGTCACAAATTACAAATTAAATGAACTTAATATTTAAATTATAAAATTGAATTATTAAGGAAAAAAAATTGTTTCTTCAGCAAATATTATTTTTTTTTTTCTTAGTTTCGTTTTCTAGGTTTTGATTATTAAATTTTTGTTGTTTTTGTTTGTCAAACTTCCATTAAGTGTACTGCATGGAATTTGGAGGTTATGAAGGTAGGTCCGGTGGTAGTCTTGATAGCTGGTGGTCGCATGTGCGATGCAATGCAAAGTTTCTTCTTCAGGGTTTGGTGGCAACTTATGTGGCCAAATTTCTTTAAAGTTGGTGAATTTTCTTGCGTCAGAGCGCAGTTCTTATAAGAACAGATTTGGCCACGCACCAGAAGTGCGTAGGCTTTTATAAAACGAGGTTTCTGTATCCTTTGGTTTCTGGTGCTGGTATGGGGAAATGAATGTTAGCTTTAACACACAAAGAAGATGAAAAATTTCGGAAATATTACCTGTGGCTTGACTGAATTGAACTTAATATTGATCTTAAAAGATCAGTTGAAAGATTTTCACAGTTTCTTGCAACTGGAATTGTTCCTTTACAATAAAAGATTTTCTCCCGCGATCGAACACTATGGGGCAATTATTATTAATCAAATACCTTACAGATTTTTATTAGGAATTTAACTTTTTATAATTACCTTCGTACTAAAGTTTCTTAGGCTCAACTATAGCGATATTTCTTTCAATATTGGAGTAGAAAAACTAAGCTCAAGGGTACGTCTTAGCTCATGGACGATGGATGAGAAAAGAAAGAATATTTCTTTTCTCAGCTCAATGCCGATCGCAGGCGGAAATTGTTCAGTCGAGTTCGAAAAAAAATGTGTTCGAGAAATATTACTTATTATCGAATTCCGTATGCGCTTCTTTGTGCTTTCTAGGTGTAGATGGGCAAAGTGAATTTACACATAGCGATTGTTGAGTCGTTTGAAAAAAAAAATCATGACAAAACCATAGATTTTGCAACGCTTCAAAGTGAAAAAGATATGGAAATAAAGAGAGTGTTTAAGTCATCGTGTGGCATCGACCCATCACCCGAGAAAGAAGTTTCATGTTCATTTTATGCCTTGAAATCTTTGGCATGATAAGTGCCAGTTAATTTTCCCTCCATGTTTTCCACTTCGTATAAAGCATTTCCTATCGATCTGACAATACGACATTTGACAAATTTTGGACTTAATTTTGCGCTTAGGTCTTTTGTAGCATCACTTTGTACGAAGTTTTTTCTAAAAACTACTTGTCCTGGTGAAAATTTTTTGTCGGTTGATCTCAAATTGTAAGTTTTTGAATTTTTCTCGAAAGCTTGTTTAATATGTTTTTTAAGTTTTTCCCTTATTAGAACTATTTTATCGCTTCTATCTACGGACATAAAGTCTGCATCATTAATCAAACCTAACTTTTGTATGACTGAATACATTTTCCCATGCGTTATCATTTGATTTCCAAAAAGAGAGAAGTAAGGAGATACACCAGTGGTTTGGTGAACAGATGAACATAATGCCTGTTGGATTTCATAAATATGTTTGTCCCATTCTTTATGATTGTTTTTCAAATATGACCGAATACTAGATAAGATTGACTGATTTACGCGTTCGGACGCGTTTGACTGTGGCGAATACAAGCCAGTTTTTATATGTTTAATGCCATGGTTTTCTAGAAAATCTTGAAACGGTTTGGATACAAACTGCTTCCCATTATCAGAATGAATATACTCTGGGATTCCGAAAATACTACAAACAGTTTGGTCAAAGAAATTGAGGACGGATTGCGTGGTTGCTTTTGGCATTGGTTTCAGAAGTACGAACTTGGTAAGGTGATCTACCAAAACAAAAAGATAAAGATTGCCCTTTTTTGATCGAATGTATGGACCCATAAAGTCTATATAAACTTTTTGAAATGGTCTATCAAAAGTCCGCAGAGTAGTCATTGGTGGTTTAATTGTCCTGTTTATTCTTTTACTTTCTTTACAAGTGTCACAATCGTTAATAAAATTTTTAACATCCTTGGCCATTTGAGGCCAAAAATATGTTTGCCGCAGCCTAGCTAATGTTTTGGCAATGCCGCCATGAGCACAATTTGGAGGGCTATGGGCATCTATCACTAGTTTTTCAATGAGTCCAACTGGTACCCATAATCGCCATTGGTAGTCGGATACATTAACGTCTGAGTCACAATTGAAAAACCTTTTGAAAATTAAACTATCACATACCTTTAAATCGGGAAAACTTTCAGATTTTCCTTTGATACTTTTTATAAGTTTTAAATATTGGTCATCTTTGATACTTTCAGATTCAAAATCAAGCAAGGTTTGTAAATCATCTGCAGGGTCAATGCTTTCTATGAAAGCCCTCGACAACGCATCAGGTACGACATTCGCTGAGCCCTTTCGGTGCTCAATCACAAAATCATACGCTTGTAATTTGAGAGACCACCTGGCCAAACGCCCACTCAGATCTTTTAATTCCATTAACCATTTGAGGCTGGAATGATCCGTTATGATTCTAAAATGGAACCCTTCAATATAGGGTCGGAATTTTTTGACTGCTAGAACAGCCGCAAGGCATTCTTTCTCCGTGACAGTGTAATTTGCTTGGCAAGAATTCAGTTTTTGCGAATAAAAAGCGATTGGCTGTGTCGATAACGTGAACATCAACGGTTGTCCTGCCTAATCCCAGCTTTGTAAAAGATGGAAATTTTTCAATAACGGCTTCTAAGGCCTGTCTTTGATCATGATTCAAATCATGTTCGTTGGATTTCCAAGTTGGAACATTCTCGATTGAAATGTCTGATACAATGTTTGGGGCTATTTCAAAAATAAGCCAAAAATCAATCCCAAGGTATAAAGGTTGTGTCAAAGATGGCACTAAATATAAATCAATATTGTGTATCTTTTTCTTAAAATTTATTTGAACATTTACTCTACCTATGATTTTCTGATTTTTGCCATCAGCTGTTTTTAGTCCAGATTCAAATCTAATAACTTTAAGTTGATTGCGCTTAACGAAATCTTCACATCCCACACCCAAACAAGAAATTGACGCACCGCTATCGAGTAGGCCTTTTATGTCTTCGTTGCCTATGCGAACAACTTCATAAGGCCGCCGATCACATCTTGTGGTGATACATGAAGATTTCAACAAGTATTTATAGATCTGTCTTTTCTTTTTCCTTTCATTTGATTTATTTGAACATTTTAAGGAATTAAGTTATTCGATGGAGAAAATGTTTGAACGAAGTTCTTTATAAATTTTCAATCGTTCTTCATAGGACTTATATGGTGATATTGAGCTTGGAATTAATTGATTAGATTGACCGAAAAGGTCCTTTGTTGTGGGGCTTCTATCGCTTGGACTTGTCCCGAGGCTATCTGAGTTGAACGAGATTCCCCGAGATTCTTCTCGCTCAACTTCTTGTTTTCCGAATTTGGATTTGGATTGCCGGTAGGACATTGTGGGGTTGTATAACCATCCAAACCGCATCTATAACAAAATAGTCTTCTGCTGGGTGACGGACAAACAAGGAAGGTATGGCCTTCCTTTTTGCAATTGAAACATTTCCTGTTTCTTGTCGGAATTAATTTATTGTCAATGGCGTTAATACTATTCTCCTGAAAATCCACATTGTCATACTCATCTAATTCATCAATATGTCTCTGAGTGGTAGTTGGAGTGTATCGAGATCTTGGTGGTTCCCTTGACTGTAGCATTTTTTCAGTTTTTCTACATTCTTCTCGCAAGTGTTGCAAGGTAAAAATGGACATCGGGTAAATATACTGCATTAATCGTTGACTAATATTTTGCCTCAATATGTTTAAGAGATCAACATCTCGAATCTGTTCTTTTAACCGATTTCGAAGCCCCAATATAACATTATAGAAGTCATCGAATGACTCATTTTGAAGTTGACGCCGTTCCATAATGCGTTTAATAATTTCAAAATCTGTCTCAACACAACAAAACTGATGCAGCAGGGCCCTTCGAAGTGTTTCCCAACCTGAATTGGGATTATCTCGAAGGTAATGCCAGAACCAATTCTGGGCATTACCGACTAAAAGCAGATGAAAATTTTTTACCACATCCAACCAAGGCATGTTATAATTTCCTTGGAGTGTTTCCACTCGAAAGATAAAATCCTCAATTGACATTGTTTTATCTGTCCCATCAAACTTGAGACCCCATCGATCAAGATCAAATTTTTTCGAAAAAAATGCACGTAACAAGTGATCAGATTGTTGTGGTAAGGTACTAGGATCATTTTTCTCTGAATTCGGAAGATTTGAACGCACTCCAGGCAACTGGTTGAAGTTGGTTACAAACTCTGCAATACCATGTTGCTCTTGATGTCTGTCTAAAGGAACATCTAAATGAATATTTCTTCTTGTATGCTCAGGATTTTGAGACACTTGGTTAAGTTGTTGTTGATTTGGCTGTTTTTGATTTAATTTCTTTAAAAGCCTTTCTGCCTCAATCGCATTTTGTTCTTTTTGGTAAACTTCTTTTACTGTTTTACTAGCTATTTTTTCAATACCCTTAACCATACTATCTAAAGATGCCATTAAGTCGGCATGTAAGTTTTGAAAACCTCTCTCTAAATATTGATTAACATAGGATTTAATTGATTCATTGGATCTAACATTCGAATCATCCCTAGCGTGAATACTATCATCTATTTGATTCTGCAATCCATCTGTACTCAAAAGATTGTTCAACTGTTCTAAATTATCTGTAGGTGGAGACTAAATATTAAATTCGCGGACCGATCCTACAGGATCTGGAACATGCGCCATACCCGAATCAACACTAATCGCTGGATTAGTTGAAACCTCTTTGGGATTCTTATTAACAGGAGTATGCTGAATATTTCCCCTAGTCACTCTCGGAGTAAACTGATCTTGTTTTAAACTGGTATCCAAAGGGTTTTTTCCACGTCTAGTATTAGCAGTGGTACCACCCTTAGATTTATCCTTCGGAATAGCACCTGAGCTTGCCATTTTAAGTACTAATTTTTAGTGATATTGAGTGTGAAAACTAAAAAAAACACAGAATACAACTTAGAAAAGTTATCTTAGACCTTTTGTGTCAAATGAAATTCGTCGTTGAATCAAGTGTACGCAAAGGAAAAAAAATAATAAACTGTAACCAACAAATTCATTCACAAAAAAAAATCATATGAAAACTAATGTTTAGGTATGTATAAATTCAAATCAGATTAAATGTAAATATTCAATTAAAAAAAACCAGGTATCACTAACTTTAAAAATCAAAAAGTATTAAATAAAGGTAAATGGAAATATTTTCAGAAATAAAAATAAACAAAAATATATTTTTCGTTGAAATTTATAACAAAAATATTCTTAATAATCAAAATGTTCATATGTAATTTTCGGTGAGATTGCGACAATGCCGACGTTTGTGAGCATAGAAGGTGAGGTACAGTCGATGTATGAATGTGGAATAAGTTGCTTTATTATATAAAATGAAAAAAGTTAAGCCGCCAAGTAAATATAAAAGATATATTATAAAAGAGTAACGAGTTAAAATAGTTGTATTCAAAAGCTTTTGTTTGAGTGAGTTAAAGAGATCCGAGATGTTTTTTCTTTGTAGAAGTCAGTGAAAAAGTATGAAAAGAAGCAAAGAGTCAAGTGCCCAATAATTAGAAAAGAAAAGAATCCAATCATATTAAATATCAAATTATTATCTTATTAATTACTTTAATTTAGAATTTCCTTAATATTAAAATATCAATTTAAATCTATTTAAAAGAAGTGTTTTTTTTTTATTGGAACAAAAACAAGAAAAAAGGGAGATTATATCTTAGAAAAAAAACTACATGGTGTCAGAAGTGGGATACCGGTTGAAACTGTAACTAACCAGAACCCGTGCGCGAAAAATAATGAATTGTTGAAAAGTGTAATATAAAGTAAAAAGAATAAGTGCAAAGCCTAATGTAGAGTGCTGATTAAAACAAAATTAAAGCGAACCGTATTTGTGCAAACGCAAAAAAAAAAAAAAAAAAATATATAACAAGACCAGTGATATACTGTATATGAGTCGGAGAAGTACATAAGCGGTGAGATCTTTCCATTAATGCATGCCATAAATTGTATTTGAGTCTTTAGTGCAACTCTCATGACACCTAAGTTCAAATATTAGTACATATTAGACTTGAACCATAAGAAAAGCTTTTAAAATGATCATGTTTAATGAATGTTGAGCTTTCATGTTGCGAAGAAAAAGCTTTCATAAATAGAAACAAAAAAAAAATATAGGTACATACAGATCATAAGAATTTACGTGTTGCGCACCATCGATCTGTCATCAGTTGCGTTAATGACTCTTCCCGAAAATTTATCGGAGCTTAAGGTCAGAGAACTACAAAAATTATTGCGTGATCAGGGCTTACCTTATAGATATAAAGTCAAGACGGATCTAATTAAAAGATTACATAAGTTTTCCGCATTGTTTGAAGGAACAGAGGTAGAAGAAAGAGAAATAGAAGAGGCAAACGAAAGAGAAGAACAGGAGGAAAGCAGCGAAGGAAGCCTAACAGATTGTGCGGAACAAAGTGAGGGTGAATTAAGTGAAGGGTTTGGGCTAGAGACAAGTGAAGAAGAGAAGAAACAAAGGGAAAGAAGCTTTAAAAATTCGTCGAAAATGCCTAATGAGTCGGAAAATAAACCTATCTAAAATAACATCCAATTAAAAGACGTTGAAGAATCTCTCGAGAAGTTTAGTGGTGAATCTGGTAAGAAAATCGAAGCATGGTTAGCTGATTTTGAAAATATTTCGGAGGTCTGTAGATGGAACAATGCCCAAAAGTTTTTGTACGGAAGAAAATTGTTGTGTGGGGCTGCGAAGCTTGCTGTTGAAGCGGAATCTGGTGTGGTCAGCTGGGAAAAACTACAAGAGGTTCTTCATACCGAATTTTCAACAAAGGAACTTGTTAATGTTCATGGGATATTAGAAAATACAAAAAAAATGGCAAATGAATCGTTGTTGGAATATTTATATCGTATGAAAAAAATATCACTACGCGGAGTGGTGGAAATACAACACCTCATCAGTTACATAATAGCAGGCATTCCTGATGATAGTATAAACAAAGCCACGCTTTATCAATCGAAAAATCTGAAGGAACTAAAAGAAAATTTCAAAGCGTATGAAAGATTTAAGGCAGATCAGGCTAAGGAAAAAAGGCGGTCTAATATAGATCATCCAGCGAGTAAATTTAAAGAACGTTCGAATGAAAGATATGTTTCAAAACGTTGTATGAATTGTGGCTCCTTATCACATGCCACAGGTCAATGTCCAAATAAATCGAAAGGCGCCCGTTGTTTTAAGTGCAATGAATTTGGACACATCGCTCCAAATTGCCCCTCTACGTCAAGGAACAATGGTGGGGCTAGTGGGTCAAGAGAAAACAGAACACAGATTAACCTGGTTAGGGCGTGCGACTTAACTATGATGGTAAAACTGAAAGGGAAAACGTTTGTGGCACATCTAGATACTGGAAGTGATATAACTATTTTAAAGGAATCTGTAAGCAAGGAAATCAGAATAGAAATAAGGAATTATAAGAAAAAGTTCTTCAAGTTATGCAAGCCCTGTAGTCTTGGCGTACAAAAAAGATGGAAGTTACAGACTGTGCATAGATTATAGGAAACTTAATTCTAAAACTATAAGAGACAGATTCCCGCTGTCGAACATCGAAGATATTTTGGAAGGACTTTTTGATGCAAACGTTTTTATAACTCTGGATCTTAGTAATGGTTTTTTTCACGTCGATATTGACGAGTCATCGACTAAGTTCACGGCGTTTGTTACGCAGGATGGTCAATGGGAATTTCTAAAGGCACCGTTCGGATTTTGTAATTCACCTGCAGCCTTCCAGCGGCTTATTGATTCCATATTCAGAGAAGCCATTCGTGAGGGTCTATTACGAATCTATGTAGACGACATCATTATTGCAGGTAAAGACGTTAAGAATTGCATTGAGAAGTTTGACAAGGTTTTAACTATCTGTAAGGAAAACGGCCTTATAATAAATTGGAAAAAGTGTAAGTTTTTGCAAAGGAATGTGGTGTTCCTGGGACACATCGTGGAGAAAGGAACGATTAAACCGTCGGACGAGAAGGTAATTGCAGTGAGGAACTATCCAAGACCCAAAACTATCCAACACGTTATGAGCTTTCTGGGACTGACAGGATTTTTTCGAAAATTTGTGGAAGGTTACTCCATCCTTGCCAAGCCACTTTCAGATTTGACTAAAAAAGGGACGAAGTTCACTTGGAGTGAAAAACAGGAAGCGGCTTTTCAAAATTTAAAGAAGCAGCTGTGTGACGGTCCACTTTTGAAGTTATTTAATCCGTCTCTACCAACTCAGTTACACACGGATGCGAGCAAAGAAGGATTTGGGGCTGTTTTACTGCAGAAGCATGACGATGGTCATTTTCACCCAGTTTTTTTTTTAAGTTACAAAACAAATAGTACAGAAAGGAATTACCACAGCTACGATCTGGAAGTGTTAGCTATTATTAAAGCGTTGAAGAGGTTGAGAGTGTATTTACTGGGACTCGACTTTGAGATCTACACGGATTGCAAGGCGTTTAAACTTACAATGGAAAAGAAGTCATTAAATAGTAAGGTAGCTAGTCGGGCAATGCAGATCGAAGAGTTTCAATGTCGGGTTCATCATCGATCAGGGAGTGCTATGCGACACGTTGACGCTCTTAGTAGGTTTCCAGTTGTTTTGAAGGTGGAGGATGAAGTTTTTCAGGGGATACGAAAAGCGCAAGCAGCAGATGATTTTTGCAGTGTTACATCGAAATTATTGGAGAGTCAGCCGTACAAGGACTTTGAAAATCGTAACGGTATACTATATAAGTTCGAAGATGGTCTTCGTTTACTGGTGGTTCCGAAAAGCATGAGGAAACAAATTATAACAACGGCTCATGAAAAGGGACATGTTGGAATTCAAAAGGTTAAAGCTATCGTTCGTCAAGACTACTTTATTCCAAATATAGAGAAGCACGTTGAAGCGGTTGTTCGAAATTGTATTCCGTGCATACTAGTTTCGAAAAAACAAGGAAAGTTGGAAGGCTTACTTAATCCAATTGCAAAGCCGGATGTGCCATTACACACCTATCATTTGGATCACGTTGGACCGCTACCATCAACCGCGAAGTCATACAAGTATTTACTGGTCATTGTTGACGCCTTTTCAAAATTTACCTGGATTTATCCAGTAAAAACATGTAATACGGTGGACGTCATCAATAGAATGGAATTACAAAGCGGAACATTTGGTTTTCCACGGCGTATCATCTCTGATAAAGGAGCAGCTTTCTCGTCAAATAGCTTCAAAGACTTTTGTGCAAGAAGGAATATTGCCCATCATATGGTTACAACGGGAGTCCCTAGGGGAAATGGTCAAGCCGAGCGTCTTAACAAAATTATTATTGAAGTCCTGGCAAAGCTAAGCGTAGAAGATCCTATGAAGTGGTACAAATTTGTGGATCGTGTGCAAAGCGCTATCAACTCAACTATATCAAGGAGCACTCAGAGGACGCCCTTTGAGCTACTGATTGGTGTTACCATGTTTACTCCAGAGGACTTGGAACTAAAGAGCCTAATAGAAGAAGAGATTATGCAGCAGTTTGAAGATGAGAGGAAAGACTTACGGGAACAGGCCAAAAAGCAATTAAAGAAAGTGCAACAGGAATCAAAAAAAAGCTACGACAAAAACAGAAAACAAGCACCAACATATAAGCTCGGAGACGTGGTGGCTATCTTGCGGACTCAGTTTGGGACCGGCTTAAAATTATATCCGAAGTATCTGGGTCCATATGAAGTTATAAAGGTAAAAAGGGGTGATCGTTACGAGGTGAAGAAGATTGGAGATCACGAGGGTCCGAATCTAACGTCGACTGCGGTGGACTATATGAAGCCATGGAGATGCTATGACGAAGGTGACAGCGAAGACGAGTCGTCTGGGACAGACGAAATGCAGGATGACCGTGTGGAATAAGTTGCTTTATTATATAAAATGAAAAAAGTTAAGCCGCCAAGTAAATATAAAAGATATATTATAAAAGAGTAACGAGTTAAAATAGTTGTATTCAAAAGCTTTTGTTTGAGTGAGTTAAAGAGATCCGAGATGTTTTTTCTTTGTAGAAGTCAGTGAAAAAGTATGAAAAGAAGCAAAGAGTCAAGTGCCCAATAATTAGAAAAGAAAAGAATCCAATCATATTAAATATCAAATTATTATCTTATTAATTACTTTAATTTAGAATTTCCTTAATATTAAAATATCAATTTAAATCTATTTAAAAGAAGTGTTTTTTTTTTATTGGAACAAAAACAAGAAAAAAGGGAGATTATATCTTAGAAAAAAAACTACATGAATGATGTTTGATGAATTTTGCTTTACTCAGCAACAAAAAAAAAAAAAAATAAATCTTGTTATGGAATTGAGACATTTAAATAAATGCTCTCTGTTCTCTACAACGAGCTTAAACCGGTTTCGTATCAGGTGTCAAAAATTTTATCTGTGGAAGCTTCTAATTGTTCATTATGCTTCTCTTCAAACAACTCCAACCTCCTAAATCTGAAAATCGGTAAAAACTCAAAACACACATCAATGGACTTATATCAGCTGATGTGAACAAAAAAAAACACAAAGTAATAAACTCGCTCTAACTGGTACTCTGAGGTTAATAGAGTTACTCTAGTCGGCTCGGTTAAACTCAATAACAAAAATAACTTGGCTTGAATCAGGATGGGATCATCACGATTTCAGGCCACGGTCGTTGGGCGCCATAATTTGTAACGGGTTGCGGAGTAAGATTAAAGAATTCCCTGGGAAGTCATCGTCTGGCACTTATCTCCCTCCTAGCTCAGTCTAATGGGGTGGGTATGGTATTGATGCTTCCATAGTCTAACCCTTACAAATAAGTTCGTGCCAGATAAAACAAAATAACGAAATGAACACCGAATAAAAATCAAAACTCTAAATTACATCAAAATTTATCACGTCAGATATTGCGACGGATTTGTAGCAACAACTACACGACATGCCCTTATCCAATAGTGTCATTTAACACCTCCTTGCAATGTTTGCCGTTTTACATCTGTTAACACTGCCCCTTATCAAAACTAATATCCCCTCACCTCCCTTTCAGGTTGCTCACATCATCTCCATCATCGTCGCTCACTCACCAATTTGGTATTTAACACATAATTATCAAATAACTAAACCACAAATTTATATTCATTGAATTTTAATTCAAACAACTTAATAATATAAAAGAGGAAAAAAAATGTTGTAACTGACCTTACATTTCAATATAAAAATAAAGAAAAATTAAATTTAATAAAACAAAAGAAAATAGAAAAACAAATAGATTAAGAGAACTAAAAAAATTATTTAAGAGAAATTCTACACCTATACCACGAAGTGATTATGAATGATCGAAAAAAAACTCTCTATGAAAAAAAAACAAGTAAATTTGTTTGTACTCACTCAATTATACTTTTTGCAGGAATCTGGCTGGTGTGCGCACATCCACCGATGATCCGCTTTCGTTGAGCTTGATTAAGATTTTTTTTTATGGTTAAGATTATATTTGTTTTTTTTTTCTCTTTATGATGATCACTTTTTAGGGTCAGATCAGAAATTCTTCGTTTTTAAGTATTGAATTACGATGAAGGTTAGTCACAAATTACAAATTAAATGAACTAATATTTAAATTATAAAATTGAATTATTAAGGAAAAAAAATTGTTTCTTCAGCAAATATTATTTTCTTTTTTCTTAGTTTCGTTTTCTAGGTTTTGATTATTAAATTTTTGTTGTTTTTGTTTGTCAAACTTCCATTAAGTGTACTGCATGGAATTTGGAGGTTATGAAGGTAGGTCCGGTGGTAGTCTTGATAGCTGGTGGTCGCATGTGCGATGCAATGCAAAGTTTCTTCTTCAGGGTTTGGTGGCAACTTATGTGGCCAAATTTCTTTAAAGTTGGTGAATTTTCTTGCGTCAGAGCGCAGTTCTTATAAGAACAGATTTGGCCACGCACCAGAAGTGCGTAGGCTTTTATAAAACGAGGTTTCTGTAGCCTTTGGTTTCTGGTGCTGGTATGGGGAAATGAATGTTAGTTTTAACACACAAAGAATATGAAAAATTTCGGAAATATTACCTGTGGCTTGACTGAATTGAACTTAATATTGATCTTAAAAGATCAGTTGAAAGATTTTCACAGTTTTTTGCAACTGGAATTGTTCCTTTACAATAAAAGATTTTCTCCCGCGATCGAACACTATGGGGCAATTATTATTAATCAAATACCTTACAGATTTTTATTAGGAATTTAACTTTTTATAATTACCTTCGTACTAAAGTTTCTTAGGCTCAACTATAGCGATATTTCTTTCAATATTGGAGTAGAAAAACTAAGCTCAAGGGTACGTCTTAGCTACTGGACGATGGATGAGAAAAGAAAGAATATTTCTTTTCTCAGCTCAATGCCGATCGCAGGCGGAAATTGTTCAGTCGAGTTCGAAAAAAAATGTGTTCGAGAAATATTACTTATTATCGAATTCCGTATGCGCTTCTTTGTGCTTTCTAGGTGTAGATGGGCAAAGTGAATTTACACATAGCGATTGTTGAGTCGTTTGAAAAAAAAAATCATGACAGTCTCCACGTGGCTGGAAGATTGGTGCTTTTCAGGTTAAGTGGTGACACTGAAGAGACAGGCGTTTCTGATGAGATTGGAATGACTTGTATTCCATCTGTTTTTTTTGGATCAGGCATTTTTTTTTTTTTTTTTTTTACCATGTTATGTGATTCGGTTTAAATGAAAAGACTTTTAGTATTAAACCTTAGTATAAGATATAAGTTTATTTGAAGACAGATCGAACAAGACTGACTTATAGAATTTCCTTAATAACGAGCATTCAATGTAATCTTATGTATTTGTGTGTCTTCGTGTATCGTGTATATATGTAACATTTATATATATAGGTAATAGACATTCAACATTAGTTAAAGTGTTATACAATCTATACTTTCTGATTGTACTTTATACAACAACTGCTACACCAGAAGAGGCTTTCTCAAGTCTAAGGAAACTTAAAAACTACTTGCGGAACACAACGAGTGAAGACTGAAAAGCTTGGCTCTTATGAATATTCACTACGGGATAGATATTGCCGTAGATGAAGTAGTGGATATATTTTAAAACAAAAACAGAAGATTGATTATATCATGCATATGTTATCAAATGAACCTTCTTTTTTCATATAATATAAACGCTATTTATTTCATTCACTTCCATTAGTTTTATTTTCTTAAAATAAATCTTTCTCAATAAGAAGAGGCCGGCTAGATGGTGAAGAAGCCACCACTTCGAATGCAGCATTCTCAGCGAAAGCAAAGTCAAAGAGTTTTTAAGGTAAAAATTCAAAGTCAAAAATCGACAAACTTAAGAAGAAATCGAGTTACAATGCATGTGGTCAAAAAGGCCATTGGGAAAATGACAGAATCTGCCCAAAACACCAAGAATCGTCAAGCAAAGGCAATAAAAGCAAAGACGACAAAAGCAAAGGCAGCAAAGAAAAAGGTGAAATGGCATGGTCAGCTACCGTCGTCTACGCAAGCGAATTGGACGATAAAGAAGGTAATTGTTGGCTAATGAATTCAATTGACTTAAGCAAAGAAGCAGCATTGTGTACCGTTGAGCTCACAACCGAATCGAAGGATTCGGATAGTTGGTATTCAGATTCACCAGCAACAAAGCACATGACATATCATCGAGAGTGGTTTTCAGAGCTACGAAAATGCACCGGCATTACAGTAGAAACTGCCAACGGCCGTTTGTTAAAAGGAAGAAGGAATTGGAGCGATTCTCATTGACGTGAGAGTAAGCAAACAGTGGAAGACTGTTCGCCTAGAAAATGTATTGTATGTTCCTGATCTCACCGAAAATTTATTTTCAATCGGCATGTTAACGGATAAGGGCTATACCGTGATTCTCGATAAAAATGGCTGCGAATTTCTTAATTCATCGAACGATTTAGTCGCAGTTGGAAGACGTGATGAAACAAATAAGTTTAAAATGGATTTTCGTTTACGCATAAACGAATACGCAAACGTGGCTACCGTTTCATCACAACACTGGCCTCGTCGTTTAGGACATGTGAATGTAGATTCGATTAAGAATATGTGCAAAGAAGGTTTGGTCACCGGCATCGATTTAACTAACAGCGAAAAATTCTTCTGTGAAGACTGTCAATACTGTAAAATGACAAGAGCGTCGCACAAAGAATCCGTTAAACGAGTATCAACAAGAGGAGAATACATGCATGTGGACTTATGCGGTCCAAGCAAAATAAACGGAATTAGTGATGTTCGTTATTTCATGGTAGTAAAAGATGAAGCAACTACCTTTCGATTCGTGTTTTTATTAAAGACAAAAGATGAGGCATATGGTAACCTAAAATCGTTTGTTCCATTGGTCAAAACATGAATGGTGCACAAATAAAATTTTTCCGATTCGACAATGGAAAAATTTTTTCAATCGGAATGTGCTAGGGGGACTGTTCAGAGGAGAGGGTATACATCTTGAGGCCATCACACCTCATACCCCAGAGCAAAATGGACGCATAGAACTTCGCGCTGCTGGAATCAAAAATTCACATCGTTAATTCGTGAATTTGATTTCAAACAAAGCGAATACGATCCGTGCGAGTTTGTTCGTCAAAGCAAAGAATCAATGACAATAATCGCCATTTATGTTGGTGATGGTTTGATAGCGACGAACAGTGCAATGGAAATTGATGCAATAATTTCATATTTGCAAGAACATTTTGAAGTGAAAGTGCTCGAGCCGGGTGTTTTCTGGGACTTGAAATTGAAAAATTAGCCGATGGTTCAATCTGCATTCGGCAAGAAGCATATGCAAAGAAAGTATTAAATCGTTTCAACATGATTGATTGCAAAACCGTGGGAGCGCCAATGGACTGCAATCAAAACTTTGGTGACTTCGTTAACGACGAGCATTACGAAGCATTTCCATATCGAGAAGCCGTTGGAAGTTTGACCTATCTATCGAATGGAACAAGACCAGACATTACTTTCGCTGTTGGTGTCGTAAGTCGTTACTTGGATCGACCGAGCGAGGCACATGTTAATGCGGTAAAACGCATTATGAAGTACATAAAGGGGACTCAAAGCACAGGTATCCTTTTTAAAAGTAATAGTGAATTTAATTTTGTTGGTTACAGTGATGCTGACTATGCTGGTTGCACGGAAACAAGATAGTAAACAAGCGGCTACGTTTTCGGTATTGGTTCGGGTGTCATTAGTTGGGCATCAGAAAGGCAACGGTCAGTATCAATGTATACGGCAGAATCGGAATATGTATCTGCAGCTCAAGCGGTCAAGGAGCTAATTTGGCTAAGTGGGATCATTTCTGAACTGTCTATGAGATGGAATTTTTAAGCCAAATTCTACGTGGATGACCAAAGCGCCATCAACATGACAAAGAATCCTGTATTACACAAGCGCACGAAACACATCGATATTCGATTCCACTATATCAGAAAAGTTTATGAAGACGGATATTTCGACTTTTTTTTCTACAGTAAACCAAATTGCGGACATACTCACTAAAGCTTTGAATAAGAACCGTCACAAATACTTGTGTAAAATGATGGATTTAACTTTTGAATGAAATGTTTAAACAGTAAATTTTGTTTTGTGACAATTAGTGGAAGTGTTGAAAAAAAAATACATTGTCAAATACAAAATAGCATGTGGTGACACCATTCTCGATTTTATCCACACACTCATATATACATACAGTTAATGTAAAATGTCAATATTCATAGTTAGTCAGCCCGTCAGTCTACTTAGAACACACAGTTAACATGAATTGAATAAAACCGTTCCATAAAAGAGAACATTGTCGTACAGCTTAAATCATTGCATTTTATTTGTTTAATTATTTATTTGCGTACTTCGACTTCTAACAGGTTATGGGCCCAGATAGCCTCAAATAATTAGCAATTAAAATTAAAGTAAATGTGCAAGTGCATCAACAAAAAGCCGTGACGCCGACTCGTGTAAAAGTTCAGTGCACAATTTTTTTTAAAGCCGTCTTGCCATAGCGAAAAAAAAAAATAGTCAGGTGTTTTCTAGACTCGATTAAGAAGTGAATATTTGAAAAAGAAGGAAAAAGAAAATCCAGTAATATATTCAACATTACATCAGTCATCGTCCTACGTACAGTTAACAACTCGAGCACACAGCATTCGATCGTCGCATCGAATTCCAAGAACATTGTTTTCGTCTGCTTTCATCGTGTTTTTTTAGTGCGTTATTAACTAAAGTGTTTCATCATGGCTTTGTTTGGCGACGGTATAAACGAGAACAATTTTAGTGGTCACATTTTAAAAGGCTCTGCGAATTATCGTTTATGGAAATTTCAAACTACTGCATACATGAAAGCACGTGCATTGACCAATGATATCGAAGGAAAAGTTGGCAACGCTGTGTATAAGTGAACGGTCGAAATAATATCTTGCTCTATATCCAAACTCGAATTTACCATATTTTTCAACAGAAAATTCTTACAAAATTTTATCAAAGAATCAAAAGCACTTCAGATTTACAGCACAATTCAGGTAAATCTTAAAAATTTAAGATAAATTCAAATTATTTGAAGAATACACTGCATCGATAAGTCTCATGAGCGAAAACAAAAGAAATTTCGGTCAAACACCACCAAAAGACTGTAAAATATTCAACCCAGAGGAAAATTCCAAACAGGCTGCCAAAATATTCAACCTGCTGCCAAAATGTCTATCTCTGATATGGATTTGATTAAAATTAAAGCTATAATTGATGATTCACTTGACGCTAAGATCACGTCGAATATCGGGAACCTTGCTACGAAAGATGACCTTCAGAGTTTGGCATTGGAAATCGGCCTTTTAAAAAAGCAAAATGAAGAATTGGCCCTGAAAGTCAAACAATTTGAAGATCGGTGCAACAACCTTGAAAGTGAAATGGAATTTCAAAGCCGTGAATTGAAAGCAGGCAATATAATTTTCATTATGCCATTGTATATAAATTCTATAGTACTATTACTTTGACCCGTTCCGGTGACAAAGTGGGAATTGAACGTACGCCACAAAAGTTGGAATGTATTCCACAAGACTGTATTTGAAGAGGAGGAAAATTATATGCGAATGAGCAGGAAACCAATATATACAAATATATATTTTTTTCTTTCTTACGCACGCTAAAAATAAACATTCCACATCAGCTGATTCGCGCTTCCCCACGCGATTTTGCGCCACCTAACGATCAATACAGGAGATGAAAAAAGGTGTCCAGTAAAATTACTATAGTTTAGATATACAATGACTATGCCCAAAAACAACAACGACCCTCAAAAAACATTAGAAAGCATAATTGATTTATTGCTTGGAGTTGATAAAAAACGTGAAATTACACCAGCTATAAAATTGAGTGAAAATAAGTCGGTCGTGAAATTAAAACTAATCACCGGCTCGGATGCACTCGCAACCAAAATGCTAAAAAATTCAACAAAATTAAAAGGCACGGGTTTCTATATCCAACGTGATCTCACAAAACGAATGCAATTGAAACGTCGAATTTTGCTTGCATATAGACGCATTATAAAATTGAAACACCGAATGCACCAGTTATGATAAAAAATAACTCTTTATTAATTGTAAGTGATGTATTTTATTTATCAAATAATAATATGCTAAGACTTGAGAGAGGAGATCTTTACTTCGCTGCTGACATCCATCTCACACATTCACAATAATCAACATCCAGATGTTGCAGTAAGAGCTGGGATGTCAGCTTTTTCGAGAAACGGAGTAAAAAGGAGTAGACAGAATTGATTAAAGGAAACCGTCAGCTCAAATAGTATTAGTTTTCAAAATATTCTAGCTTATAATATCAGGCCTTAGTAATAAATTATTATTTGCAGAATTTTTTAAATATGTTCAAAAATTTCAAATGTTTTTTTTATTCGAAACGCACGTAACGAAAGAAAGCTATGATAAATTCACTAAATATTTTAATGGATACAAATTACATTGGGATTCAGCAACGCGTACAGCAAAGAAAGGACGTGCAAGCGGTGGAAATCTATTCGGAATAAAAATTTCACTTTTGGATACCTACATATAGATTTATAGATGTTAGCGGAAATACCATTGTAAGACTGACGAAAGAAAAAAATATGTACATAGTACCATTTTACATCAATTGCAATAATTGGAACGAAGATGCTGAGCAACTAAATAACATTCTATTTCACCTCTCGAGTAAAAGTGTAATGGTAATCGGCGATTTTAATGCTAGGACAAGTAATATACAGACTAGCACATTTTCGCGAGAAAGGAACCAATCCTTAATTTATAACATCCGAACTTCTAAAGACACCGTATGTAACCAAAATGGAACGAATATTCTTGATGTTTTGCAGTCATATGATTTATTTTTTCTAAATGGATGCGTTGAAGGTGACAGAGAAGGACATTATACTTTTATTGGCGGTCACGGAAAATCTGTCATAGACTTCTGTGCAGTAAATAGCGACTGGGCAGATATGATCACGAAGTTTGAAGTTCAGACAAAAACTCACTCCGATCACTTGCCATTAGTTGTAGAATGGACAAATAAATCCACCATCATCCAAAAGGATCTGAATCTACTTCCAAGATTGAATTGGAGAATTCAAGACATTCATCAAAATATATCAAACATCCTTTCGGGTGTGTTGCTAGGCATTGAATCGGTTGAGGAAAACTTAACGAAAATTACATCTTGCATTAGAAGCTCTGCCAAAGTAATATCGCCCCCTGTACTAAGTCGTAACAAGCAGAAATGGTTTGATAACGAATGCTTTAATGCACGTAAAAAGTCTTTCGCACTGCTACGCTCATGGAGAGAAATAGACTCGATCCTTCTGAAGAAGTATAATATATGTAGAGGCAAACATTGCTTACAAGAATATGTGTCGTCGCAAGAAAATTTATTTTGAAGAGCATCAAGCCATACAACTTGCAAATATAAAAAGCTCAAAAGCTTTTTGGAGTGTAGCAAAAGAGTTAAACGGTTCTAAATTTACAATAGATACAAGTGTCTCTGCAGCTGAGCTTGCTTTACACTTCCAAAACCTTCTTCGAAGTCAAACAAATAGATTTTCTTAACAGCAGAACCTTTGATTTTAGACGATCTGCTGGACAGTGAAATATCCCTGAACGAAATAGAACAAGCTCTTAAAAAATCAAAAAATGGAAAGCGCCAGGAGAAGATGGTATACCGTACGAGTTTCTAAAAAATGCACTCCGTGAGCTTCTTATATGCATACAAAAATTGTATAATAACATTCTTCTGAACGAAATTGTGCCGAATTCCTTTAAAAAATCAGTAATTTTTCCAATACACAAAAAAGGTGCATTAGATAGAGTAGAAAACTATTGCGGAGTTTCATTCACGAATGTTATTGCAAAACTTTTCTGTGCGATCTTAGCATCTAGACTTGACAAATGGAACGAAGAAAATGATGATAGATCATATATTTACTTTAACAGCGATAATCAAAGCCTTCCAAGCCCGGAAAAAAAAGATCTATGCGCTTTTTATAGATTTTAAGGCTGCTTTCGATTTGGTTAACAGAAACGCTCTTTTGTATAAGCTCTCACAAATAGGACTCTCTACCAAATTTATTCGTGTTATCAAAGAAATGTATTGTGGAACCAATGCAACTGTTTGGGATGGTACAAATTTCTCAGATTGGTTTCAAACGAATAGTGGTGTGAAACAAGGATGTCCACTAAGTGGATTTTTATTTGCCCTATTCATCAATGACATTGTGGATGAACTACCTGGTGGACTCAGAATTGCAGGAAGCATTTTAAATGTTCTACTATACGCCGATGATCTTGTAGTCCTGTCCGAAACGCCCGAGAACCTGCAATTAATGATCAAGTTTAGAATTTTTGATGCAGTGGTGAAATCAACTTTGTGTTACGCTGCGCAGGAATGGGGCTCAGCGGAATTTGAACTGATGGAGAAACTGCAAAGAAATTTTATAAAAAAAATTGTTCAATCTTCCACTAAAAACACCAAACTATGCTGTATATTTAGAAACAGGATTACCAAAGCTACACATTTATACATTTAAGATACAAGCCGATTATATTTTAAAAGTACTTGAGTTGCCGAATACACGTCTCGTAAATAAAATGCTTAGATATGAAATAAGAAATAAAGATTGGTGGATGGTACAGTGGCAGAATCGTGGTGATGTTTACGGTGAAAACATCGACATAAATTCAGAGAACCGAAAATTATTAAAGCATCAGCTGTATCGTACAATTCAAAAGTTTGAGGATACTGAAAGAGCTTTGTTAGAAATAGAAGCCCAACAGTCAGAGAGTAGAATCTTGTACTCCCAGCTCAACTACAACATGAAGGAAAACAACTATTTTTGTGACTTACTAAGTTATAAGCAAATCTCGTTAATCTTCAAGACCAGATGTGAAGTCCTTGGACTTAATGGAGCCCCATACAATGGAAGCTACAATCGCAGTTTTGTACATTGTGTAATGTGAAGTCTAAAGAAGATTGCTTCCATATTATAGGAGTTTGCCCCATCTATGCTTCACAAAGACAAAATCATTTTGGAAAAACAACCTTAACGATACAGGAAGCAGTATTTTACTTAGAGCACACAGTTAACATGAATTGAATAAAACCGTTCCATAAAAGAGAACATTGTCGTACAGCTTAAATCATTGCATTTTATTTGTTTAATTATTTATTTGCGTACTTCGACTTCTAACAGGTTATGGGCCCAGATAGCTTCAAATAATTAGCAATTAAAATTAAAGTAAATGTGCAAGTGCATCAACAAAAAGCCGCGACGACGACTCGTGTAAAAGTTCATTGCACAATTTTTTTTAAAGCCGTCTTGCCATAGCGTAAAAAAAAATAGTCAGGTGTTTTCTAGACTCGATTAAGAAGTGAATATTTGAAAAAGAAGGAAAAAGAAAATCCCGTAATATATTCAACATTACATCAGTCATCGTCCTACGTACAGTTAACAACTCGAGCACACAGCATTCGATCGTCGCATCGAATTCCAAGAACATTGTTTTCGTCTGCTTTCATCGTGTTTTTTTAGTGCGTTATTAACTAAAGTGTTTCATCATGGCTTTGTTTGGCGACGGTATAAACGAGAACAATTTTAGTGGTCACATTTTAAAAGGCTCTGCGAATTATCGTTTATGGAAATTTCAAACTACTGCATACATGAAAGCACGTGCATTGACCAATGATATCGAAGGAAAAGTTGGCAACGCTGTGTATAAGTGAACGGTCGAAATAATATCTTGCTCTATATCCAAACTCGAATTTACCATATTTTTCAACAGAAAATTCTTACAAAATTTTATCAAAGAATCAAAAGCACTTCAGATTTACAGCACAATTCAGGTAAATCTTAAAAATTTAAGATAAATTCAAATTATTTGAAGAATACACTGCATCGATAAGTCTCATGAGCGAAAACAAAAGAAAGATCTGTCAAACACCACCAAAAGACTGTAAAATATTCAACCCAGAGGAAAATTCCAAACAGGCTGCCAAAATATTCAACCTGCTGCCAAAAGGTCTATCTCTGATATGGATTTGATTAAAATTAAAGCTATAATTGATGATTCACTTGACGCTAAGATCACGTCGAATATCGGGAACCATGCTACGAAAGATGACCTTCAGAGTTTGACATTGGAAATCGGCCTTTTAAAAAAGCAAAATGAAGAATTGGCCCTGAAAGTCAAACAACTTGAAGATCGGTGCAACAACCTTGAAAGTGAAATGGAATTTCAAAGCCGTGAATTGAAAGCAGGCAATATAATTTTCACTATGCCCAAAAACAACAACGACCCTCAAAAAACATTAGAAAGCATAATTGATTTATTGCTTGGAGTTGATAAAAAACGTGAAATTACACCAGCTATAAAATTGAGTGAAAATAAGTCGGTCGAGAAATTAAAACTAAACACCGGCTCGGATGCACTCGCAACCAAAATGCTAAAAAATTCAACAAAATTAAAAGGCACGGGTTTCTATATCCAACGTGATCTCACAAAACGAATGCAATTGAAACGTCGAATTTTGCTTGAATATAGACGCATTATAAAATTGAAACAACCGAATGCACCAGTTATGATAAAAAATAACTCTTTATTAATTGGAAGTGATGTATTTTATTTATCAAATAATAATATGCTAAGACATAACAACAATGATGGCGAACAGATACCTGTGAAAATGTTTGGAGATCTTTACTTCGCTGCTGTCAATCTGACATCCATCTCACACATTCACAATAATCAACATCCAGATGTTGCAGTAAGAGCTGGGATGTCGGCTTTTTCGAGAAACGGAGTAAAAAGTAGTAGACAGAATTGATTAAAGGAAACCGTCAGCTCAAATAGTATTAGTTTTCAAAATATTCTAGCTTATAATATCAGGCCTTAGTAATAAATTATTATTTGCAGAATTTTTTAAATATGTTCAAAAATTTCAAATGTTTTTTTTATTCGAAACGCACGTAACGAAAGAAAGTTATGATAAATTCACTAAATATTTTAATGGATACAAATTACATTGGGATTCAGCAACGCGTACAGCAAAGAAAGGACGTGCAAGCGGTGGAAATCTATTCGGAATAAAAATTTCACTTTTGGATACATATAGTTTTATAGATGTTAGCGGAAATACCATTGTAAGACTGACGAAAGAAAAAAATATGTACATAGTACCATTTTACATCAATTGCAATAATTGGAACGAAGATGCTGAGCAACTAAATAACATTCTATTTCACCTCTCGAGTAAAAGTGTAATGGTAATCGGCGATCTTAATGCTAGGACAAGTAATATGCAGACTAGCACATTTTCGCGAGAAAGGAACCAATCCTTAATTTATAACATCCGAACTTCTAAAGGCACCGTATGTAACCAAAATGGAACGAATATTCTTGATGTTTTGCAGTCATATGATTTATTTTTTCTAAATGGATGCGTTGAAGGTGACAGAGAAGGACATTATACTTTTATTGGCGGTCACGGAAAATCTGTCATAGACTACTGTGCAGTAAATAGTGACTGGGCAGATATGATCACGAAGTTTGAAGTTCAGACAAAAACTCACTCCGATCACTTTCCATTAGTTGTAGAATGGACAAATAAATCCACCATCATCCAAAAGGATCTGAATCTACTTCCAAGATTGAATTGGAGAATTCAAGACATTCATCAAAATATATCAAACATCCTTTCGGGTGTGTTGCTAGGCATTGAATCGGTTGAGGAAAACTTAACGAAAATTACATCTTGCATTAGAAGCTCTGCCAAAGTAATATCGCCCCCTGTACTAAGTCGTAACAAGCAGAAATGGTTTGATAACGAATGCTTTAATGCATGTTAAAAGTCTTTCGCACTGCTACGCTCATGGAGAGAAACAGACTCGATCCTTCTGAAGAAGTATAATATATGTAGAGGCAAACATTCCATACAAGAATATGTGTCGTCGCAAGAAAATTTATTTTGAAGAGCATCAAGCCATACAACTTGCAAATATAAAAAGCTCAAAAGCTTTTTGGAGTGAAGCAAAAGAGTTAAACGGTTCTAAATTTACAATAGATACAAGTGTCTCTGCAGCTGAGCTTGCTTTACACTTCCAAAACCTTCTTCGAAGTCAAACAAATAGATTTTCTTAACAGCAGAACCTTTGATTTTAGACGATCTGCTGGACAGTGAAATATCCCTGAACGAAATAGAACAAGCTCTTAAAAAATCAAAAAATGGAAAAGCGCCAGGAGAAGATGGTATACCGTACGAGTTTCTAAAAAATGCACTCCGTGAGCTTCTTATATGCATACAAAAATTGTATAATAACATTCTTCTGAACGAAATTGTGCCGAACTCCTTTAAAAAATCAGTAATTTTTCCAATACACAAATACACAAAAAAGGTGCATTAGATAGAGTAGAAAACTATTGCGGAGTTTCATTCACGAATGTTATTGCAAAACTTTTCTGTGCGATCTTAGCATCTAGACTTGACAAATGGAACGAAGAAATTGATGTTTTAACCGAACTACAGGCAGGTTTCCGAAAAGGTTACTCCACAATAGATCATATATTTACTTTAACAGCGATAATCAAAGCCTTCCAAGCCCGAAAAAAAAAGATCTATGCGCTTTTTATAGATTTTAAGGCTGCTTTCGATTTGGTTAACAGAAACGCTCTTTTGTATAAGCTCTCACAAATAGGACTCTCTACCAAATTTATTCGTGTTATCAAAGAAATGTATTGTGGAACCAATGCAACTGTTTGGGATGGTACAAATTTCTCAGATTGGTTTCAAACGAATAGTGGTGTGAAACAAGGATGTCCACTAAGTGGATTTTTATTTGCCCTATTCATCAATGACATTGTGGATGAACTACCTGGTAGACTCAGAATTGCAGGAAGCATTTTAAATGTTCTACTATACGCCGATGATCTTGTAGTCCTGTCCGAAACGCCCGAGAACCTGCAATTATTGATCAATCGTCTTGTTTCATTCTGTGAAAAGTGGGGGCTTGTCATTAATACAGATAAATCAAAAATAATGATTTTCTCTACAAACAATCGAGGATACTCAACACAAAACTACAGTTGGTTGCTGCGTCAGAATCGTCTGGACGTCGTCAGAGAGTATAAATATTTAGGAGTAGTGTTGAACTCAACATTGGATTTTAAGAGTCACATTGAGGAGAAAGTTAAAACAAGTCAAAATCTAGTCAACTCAACTTGGAAAAATATTTTTTCTAATAAAAACGTTAACCTTTCCACAAAGTTTAGAGTTTTTGATGCAGTGGTGAAATCAACTTTGTGTTACGCTGCGCAGGAATGGGGCTCAGCGGAATTTGAACTGATGGAGAAACTGCAAAGAAATTTTATAAAAAAAAATTGTTCAATCTTCCACTAAGAACACCAAACTATGCTGTATATTTAGAAACAGGATTACCAAAGCTACACATTTATACATTTAAGATACAAGCCGATTATATTTTAAAAGTACTTGAGTTGCCGAATACACGTCTCGTAAATAAAATGCTTAGATATGAAATAAGAAATAAAGATTGGTGGATGGTACAGTGGCAGAATCGTGGTGATGTTTACGGTGAAAACATCGACATAAATTCAGAGAACCGAAAATTATTAAAGCATCAGCTGTATCGTACAATTCAAAAGTTTGAGGATACTGAAAGAGCTTTGTTAAAAATAGAAGCCCAACAGTCAGAGAGTAGAATCTTGTACTCCCAGCTCAACTACAACATGAAGGAAAACAACTATTTTTGTGACTTACTAAGTTATAAGCAAATCTTGTTAATCTTCAAGACCAGATGTGAAGTCCTTGGACTTAATGGAGCCCCATACAATGG
Organism: Melanostoma scalare; assembly: GCA_949752695.1. Lineage (NCBI taxonomy): Eukaryota > Metazoa > Arthropoda > Insecta > Diptera > Syrphidae > Melanostoma > Melanostoma scalare. Next base: position 108,372,502 of record OX456984.1, on the reverse strand, counting down.
AAGCTACAATCAGTTTTGTACATTGTGTAATGTGAAGTCTAAAGAAGATTGCTTCCATATTATAGGAGTTTGCCCCATCTATGCTTCACAAAGACAAAATCATTTTGGAAAAACAACCTTAACGATGCAGGAAGCAGTATTTTACCTCAATGGAGAAAATTGGAAAACTCTTTATTACTATCTTCAAAGTGTGTATGAATACCGAAGGTTACTAATTACTGAATTTGAATAACACATACAACATAAAAACCTCTTTAGTTAATATATTGCCAACCGAGCTGACGGCATAGCCATAGCTAATTAATTCATAAAAACTATTGTTAATTGTTTATGTTATTGTAACGTGCGCTTAGTTCGAAAAATAAAACTTCACTTTTTACTTTATTTCAACCACTTTTATTCAGTATCTAAACTTTATTCGATCTCAACTCGACTTTTGGACTATCACTTGTAGACAATTTACTCTTCACTTTATCACTCTATAATCAAAACTGCCCTCTGGTTGTCTCGGGCGGGCTATTTATATCGAATGACATTTCATCTAGAACTCTCCAGTAACTTCCACATGGTCTGCAACTCTCCACTGTTTTGGCTGTCAAACATTTTCTCTCCTAGAATTTCTACACTTACAGTAGTGCTCCCAGATGTGTTTTTCGGCTGAACGTTTTCGATTAGGAAATTGGTATTAAATGTTGGGTTCACGTTACACTGCCCCCTCCTTAAAATTGTTCGTCCCGAATAATTCCATCTGCAGCCTAGCCACTATATCGATGCAGCCTGTCACAATGAACTACTTTTAACTTGCCTCTTAGTCCTCTTTGGATGCGGTAAACCACGTCGTTAATCCTCGTGACAACAGTATAAAGACCTTCCCAGTTTTGCTGAAGTTTCGGTGACAATCCCTTTTGACGATGAGGATTATAAAGCCACACACGATCTCCTGCTTGGAATCCTGCCGTTGTCGCTTTTGTGTCGTACCGTGTCTTCATCCGGTCGCTGTAGGTTTTCATCCGTTCCCTTGTTCTTTTATGGATGTCAGCGAGTCTCTCCTTGAGGTCGTCCACATACTCGTTTGTGTCCTGTGGCTCCTCTGTGGGGCATCCAAATTTAAGTTCGCTGGGCAGCCGCATGGTTTTCCCGAACAGGATGTCAGATGGTGTTTGTCCTGTCGAGCTATGTACTGCACTTCTATAGGCCATCAGGAATAGCGGTACGTGCCTATCCCAGTCTCTTTGGTAGTCGCCTACGACCTTGGTGAGGTGTTCTTTCAAGGTCCGGTTGAATCTTTCAACCATCAAATCAGATTGTGGATGAAGCGGTGTGGTTCTCGTTTTCTTAATGCCAAGTAGTCCGCACACTCCTTGGAAGATGTTTGACTCAAAGTTCCTCCCTTGATCGGAATGGAGTTCCATAGGCACGCCAAACCTACTCACCCAGTTGAACACAATCTGGTCGACCACCGTTTTGGCTTCTTGATTTGGGATGGCATACGCCTCAGGCCACTTGCTAAAATAGTCCATTACAACCAGAATGTACTTGTTTCCAGCGTTGGTCTCTGGAAAAGGCCCAGCCACATCTACTGCAATCCTCTCAAAAGGCGATCCAACGTTGTACTGATGCATCTTACCTTGAATCTTCCTACCAGGTCCTTTGGTTGCAGCACACTTGTCACATGTTCGGCACCACTTCTCCACGTCATCTCTAGCGTGTAACCAGTAGAACCGATGTCGCACCTTCTCCAGTGTTTTGTTGACTCCCAGGTGGCCTCCAGAAGGTCCGTCGTGCATCTCCCGAAGAACTTCACTGACTTTCGATTGCGGTACGATCAGCTGCATCACATATGACTTACCGTCAGCGGATTCCCATCTTCGCCTGAGGACACCTTCTTGCACATATAGTGAGTCCCACTGTGCCCAATAGGCCTTGAGATCTGGACTCCTGTCAGAAATGTCTCCCCATTCAGGTTTCTCTTCATTTTCTTTCCATGCGAGAATGGGTTCGATATCTGGATCCTCCTGTTGAGCAGTCCTCACTTCCTCATTGCTCCTTCCGCTTATTGGGTCAGCTCTTAGTCGCTGAGCGGTAATATTTTCTTTGTCTTCTTGCCGCCTACAATGCTTGCAATCCACTTTGCAAGGTCTTCGGGATAATGCGTCGGCGTTTGAGTGCAACTTTCCTCTGCGGTGTTGAATTTGGTAATCATAAGTCTGCAGCCTTTCTATCCACCTTGCGACTTGACCTTCTGGATTTTTGAAGTTCAACAGCCAGTTCAGAGCACCATGGTCTGTCCGCAGAAGGAATTTCTGTCCGTAGATGTACTTATGGAAGTGCTTTGTTGCCAAGATAAGAGCTTACAGTTCCCTTCTGGTCACGCAGTAGTTTCTTTCGGGTTTCGAGAGGACCTTGCTGTAGTATGCCACCACTTTCTCTTCGCCATCATGCACTTGGGATAGTACCGCACCGATTCCAACGTTGCTTGCATCAGCGTCGATGATGAACGTTTTGCCAGGTGTTGGATGTGCCAGTACTGGAGCGTTACAGAGGCGGTATTTGAGTTCCTGAAAAGATTTCTCGCACTCACCTGACCATTTAAACTGCTTCCCTTTTTCGGTGAGCTGATGTAAACTCTTTGCAACTCCAGCGAAGTTCTTAACAAAATGTCGGTAATATGTGGCAAGACCAAGAAAGCTTCGGAGTTGATGTTTGTCCTGTGGTGTTGGCCAATTTTTGACGGAGTCAACTATTTCAGGATCAGTCCTCACTCCTTGGGAAGAGATGATGTGTCCCAAATACTTAACTTCGGTTTCGAAAAGTGCACATTTTTCCGGATTCAGTTTAAGGTTAGCCTCTCGAAGTCTCTGAAACACGGCTTTTAGGTTCTTGCAATGTTGGTCAAATGTTTTCCCGTAAACAATGACATCGTCCAAGTAGACTAGGCAAGCTTTCCACGTCAGTCCTTGAAGAACACACTCCATCAAACGCTCGAATGTTGCCGGAGCGTTGCATAGCCCAAACGGCATAACTTTGAATTGCCAGAGCCCATTACCTGTAGAAAACGCCGTCTTTTCCCGATCATCGGGGTGGATATCAACTTGCCAATATCCACTCTTCAAGTCCAGCGTCGAGAACCACTGGGCTCCCTCCATGTCGTCCAGGGTATCACTGATTCTCGGCAGAGGATAGCTGTCCTTCTTAGTCACATCGTTCAGCCTTCGGTAGTCCACACAAAAACGAGTGCTTCCGTCTTTCTTTTTCACTAGAACCACTGGTGATGCCCAAGGACTTTTGGAATTTTCGATAAGACCGTCCTTCTTCATTGTTGTTATCATTTCCTCAACCTCACCTTGTTTGGCCAGTGGAAGGCGTCTTGCGGGTTGACGAATCGGTCTTGCATCTCCTGTGTTGATGCGATGCTGCACCAACTGTGTCCTACCGTATTGTCCCTTTTGCGATGCGAAGATGTCAGTGTACTCTTGTAGGAGATTTTCAGCCATCCTTGTTTGTTGGTGATCAAGGTTGGATGAATACAGTATTTTAGCTCTGATGGTTATGAGCTCCTCCGGAGTTAACGTTTTTCTCGGGGCCTCGTCTGTGATCTTCGTAATTGCTGCAACCGATTCGCAACGTCCAACGACTTCTCCTTTCTTCAACTTTACATCGTACGGTCTGGTGTTTAGTAATCGTACGGGGACCATTTTGTTTTTCGGTGCTACCAGTGTTTTCCCAATGATGACGCTTTGGGAGGAACACTCTGGGTCTGGTTCCACCATGAGGTATCGAACGCTTCCAAACTCACCTTCCAGTTTTGTCCAAACGAACACTTCAGAAGAAGGAGGCAGAATCAGATCTTCCGTGATGACAGTTCTCAGTGTTGACGTATTTTCATTCGAATAGGTCATTGGAATTTCTTTATTTTGGTATTTCAAAACTTGATTACCGATATCCAAAATAACCCCGTGCTGTTTCATAAAGTCGATTCCAATGATGCACTCGTCACATATATCAGCCACCAGGAATTGATGAGTAAACACTAGATCGGCCAGTCGGATCTTAAGACACACTTCTCCATATACTCTTGCTGTTTCTCCCGTTGCGGTTCTTAGACGGTAGCTATTGGTGTTATGAAGCCACGTCATCTTTACCAGGTCTCGACGTACTATGGATGCTGTGGCACCGGTGTCGATGGTAGCCACATGTTTATTCCCGTTAATAGTAGTCTCCACAGTCAGACTTTTGTTGTCTCGTTTGGTCTGGGAGACCTGGATGGTGGTTTTGGGGCCATCGATACAAGAAACCAGCCTCTGCCCCTCGAAGTTGGTTCTTACTCGTTTCCCTGATGGGAAACGGGCTGATAGGCAACGCTGGTGTTGTTGTTACCTTGCTCTGAGTTGGATCTCTTGCTTCCACAATGTTGACAACCGGCTTTATTTGGTGGTAGTCGGCATTGACGCTGTAAGTGCCCGGTCTTGTTGCAGTTCCAACATCTTGCTAATCCGCTCCGGTTCTTTTGTATTTCAGCTCTTTGGCACGAGCATTCTTCGACTATGGCCTCTCTAAGTCGATGTACTCCATGAGAAGCCTGTTCTGCTGCTTCGATTGTCAATGCGAATGCTAAAGTTTCAGAAAGAGTACGTGTTCTAGCAGTTCGCACAGACCTCTGAAGATGTATATCGGAAATGGCACGAACGAAGGACTCAACAGCAAGCTGGTTGATGATTTCTTCTCCAGCATCCGGGTATGCCAGGTGAACCAGTCTTTCGACGTCTGCTTGGAGCTGCTGTAGACTTTCACCCCTTTTCTGGACTCTGTTATTGAGTTGGACTCGGAAGACTTCTTTCAAGTGGTTATCTCCAAAGCGTTTATCTATAGCTGCCACGAGAGAACTGAAATCGCCGCTCTTACCAGCTGGAACTGTTTGAAGTAATTCAGCTGCTGGTCCTCTAAGAGCAAGAGTCAGTGCAATGTACTTGTCTTCGTCATCCCAGCCATTTGTTGTCGCGGCTGCCTCAAATTGTCTCTTGTAGACTGGCCAAGAAGACTGTCCATCAAATGTTGGGGTTTCATCTCCTTTTTCTTTGCATACTCCCCAGCAGACTCTCGAATTTTAATCTTCCGGATCTGGTCCAATTCCTTGGTCAGAACAGAGAACTGTTTATCGCATCGGCTTTCCAAACGATTCTCTACAACAGAAAGCTGTTTTTCCACACCTTCAACGCGTTCGTCTAGGGAGCATACATTTTTCTCAATGTTACCCAATTTACCTTCTAGAATGTTTTTCTGACCTTCTAAAACATTTTGTTGCGCCTCAAGTCTTTCGAGAACATTCTGCTGTTCTTTCCTTTGCTCGTTTCGTTGCTCTTCAATCAGCTTCTTCTGTTCGTTTTGTTGTGCTTCCAGTTGTTCGAGAACATTCTGCTGTTCCTTCTTTTGCTCGTTTCGTTGTTCTTCAGTCAGTTTCTTTTGTTCTAATAATAGCTTCATTATACTAGATAAATCTACACTTTCACTTACTTTCTCTTCCTCCACTTCTGTTTCAAAAACAAAAGTGTTAACGTCTTCCCCTTGCTGTTCCAAATAATTGTGCAAGCGCAGGACGAGCTAATTTTTCGATCCCGCTCTAGAAAGATTTCGCTTACCTAACTCACTTTTAAGCTCAATGCAGTTGAGCTCTTCTAACAACTTACCCATTTTCACTGTATATAATTATTATTTTTCTTTTTTTTTTTTCCCCTTTTTTTTTTTTTTACACTTTACTAGTCAAATAAGTTTTATTTACACTTCTGATACCAATGTAACGTGCGCTTAGTTCGAAAAATAAAACTTCACTTTTTGCTTTATTTCAACCACTTTCATTCAGTATCTAAACTTTATTCGATCTCAACTCGACTTTTGGACTATCACTTGTAGACAATTTACTCTTCACTTTATCACTCTATAATCAAAACTGCCCTCTGGTTGTCTCGGGCGGGCTATTTATATCGAATGACATTTCATCTAGAACTCTCCAGTAACTTCCACATGGTCTGCAACTCTCCACTGTTTTGGCTGTCAAACATTTTCTCTCCTAGAATTTCTACACTTACAGTAGTGCTCCCAGATGTGTTTTTCGGCTGAACGTTTTCGATTAGGAAATTGGTATTAAATGGGTTCACGTTACATTATGAACGATAATAAAATGAATTCTTACTTACTTACTTGAAGGAAAAGTACCAATCGGATCCGCACCTCAAAAAGAAAAAGACGCATTTGAGCAAAATGAGGGGAAAGCCATGAATGCAATTATCCAGACGTTAGATATTGAGCACGGAAATATCGTTTTAACATGCAAAACTTCAAAGGAAATGATGGAGAAGCTAAGCAGCATTTATGAAAAGAACTCCGAAACTCGTGCAATAACATTGTACGAAGAATATTTTGCAGCGAAAATGCGCGATGATGAATCAGTTGCAGTTTATGTGGGACGATTGAATCAATTGGCATCTGAACTCGAACAGCAAGAAGAAAAATTATCATAAATAAACTAAAAATGGCACGCATTGTAACTGGATTAACAGCCAAATTCAATAACTTCAAAACAGTGTGGTACAATACGACAGAAAATCGTACTCTCAATGCGTTGATGGCGTCATTACAATTAGAAGAAGAAAACTTAAGCCGGCTAGATGGTGAAGAAGCCACCACTTCGAATGCAGCATTCTCAGCGAAAGCAAAGTCAAAGAGTTTTTAAGGTAAAAATTCAAAGTCAAAAATCGACGAACATAAGAAGAAATCGAGTTACAATGCATGTGGGCAAAAAGGCCATTGGACAAATGACAGAATCTGCCCAAAACACCAAGAATCGTCAAGCAAAGGCAATAAAAGCAAAGACGACAAAAGCAAAGGCAGCAAAGAAAAAGGTGAAATGGCATGGTCAGCTACCGTCGTCTACGCAAGCGAATTGGACGATAAAGAAGGTAATTGTTGGCTAATGAATTCAATTGACTTAAGCAAAGAAGCAGCATTGTGTACCGTTGAGCACACAACCGAATCGAAGGATTCGGATAGTTGGTATTCAGATTCACCAGCAACAAAGCACATGACATATCATCGAGAGTGGTTTTCAGAGCTACGAAAATGCACTGGCATTACAGTAGAAATTGCCAACGGCCGTTTGTATAGTATAGTATATTTATTATTTATTTCCTTAACAATTTTTTCTGATATATGTTAAAATATACAAATAAATTAAAAAGAGAAATAAATCAGAAGCATTTTTAATTTTTTAGAAATTGTTTTAAATGCCCCTTCGAATTCATGAAAAAATATATATACAGGGTGATTCGCATAAGGTGTGACAAAAAGATAGGGTGTGTAGGTTGGACCTAGACAAGCAAAAAATCGTATGGGAGGGGGGGGTCCATTTTCCCCCGTTTAGGCGGGAGGGGCCATTTAAGAAAAAAATCACTTAAAAAGGAAAAAAAATTATTTAAAAATAACGGTAATACCTACAGAGTCGTGCTATAGTATTTTGAAAAGCTAAAAACCCGTACATTAAATAAAAATCTAAAAATAAGTTGTTCATTTGAATAGTTTTTGAAATATTAATTTTCAAAGTCAAAATTTTGAAAAAAAAATATAATTTTTTTTCTTCAAACCATTTTTTTTCAAAATTTAACTTTATTAAGTAGTATTTTTCTGGCTTATTTTCAATGCTCTTACTTATTTTTGATCAAACACAAAAAACCGGATGCCAAAATAACCTGTAGTTTTTGAGTAAACCAAAAATTACAAAAACGAATTTTCAAAAAAAATTTTTTTTTAAAGTTTTTTTTTCGTTATTGGATTCTTAAGTGATTCTTAAGTGAAAAAAAGTAAAGAGAAAATTCATCCTTTATTTCTTAAATTCACTTAAGAATCCAATAAAAAAAAAACTTTAAAAAAAAATTTTTTTTGAAAATTCGTTTTTGTAATTTTTGGTTTTCTCAAAAACTACAGCCAGAAAAATACTACTTAATAACGTAAAATTTTGAAAAAAAATGGTTTGAAGAAAAAAATTATGTTTTTTTTTTCAAAATTTTGATTTTGAAAATTAATATTTCAAAAACTATTCAAATGAACAACTTATTTTGAGATTTTATTTATTGTATAGGTTTTTGGCTTTTCAAAATGCTATAGCACGACTCTGTAGGTATTACCGTTATTTTTAAATAATATTTTTTCCATTTTTAGTGATTTTTTTCTTAAATGGCCCCTCCCGCCTAAACGGGGGAAAATGGACCCCCCCCCTCCCATACGATTTTTTGCTTGTCTAGGTCCAACCTACACACCCTATCTTTTTGTCACACCTTATGCGAATCACCCTGTATAACAAAATATTGGGTGGGGTGACCCTTCAAAAAGCTACAAGAATTTTATATTGAAAAAACATATGAGAAAATAAAAAGTACATAACTTCAATTTTATTTAAGTTAATCACAAATTACATAAGAAGCGATTCAATGCATGTATGATCTAAGGTGAACAAACAAAACTTCAAGTTTTTTAAAAATTTAGACGTTGAAGTTTCTGATCTAAGATATAGTGGCAACTCATTAAAAAGTCTACAAGATGCCACACTAAAGAATCTACGACAGGCGGTGGTGCGTGAGTGAGGAATGTTTACTAAAAATGAATGGTTTCCACGTATATTATGGTTTCTAAGAACTCTTAGATTGCGATGACCAGATCTCATAAAGAATATTTTTAATACCTTAAAGTAATAAAGGTGGCGTAAAGGAAGAACCCTCAAACTCTGAAATAATGGAAAACTATGATCCCAACGCGACTTTTTTAATATTTTTCTCATCATGATTTTTTGTAGTATAAAAAGTGGTTGAATTTTGTTGGAATAGGTTCCACCCCAGCAGGTTATTGCATATTGCATCTTAGAATGGAAAATTCCGTAATATATATTTTTTAAGAGATCGTCCTTACACACAGAACGTAGATAAAAAAAATGCCTGAGAACGGAACGAAAGTACTGCCTCAACTTTTCCGTATGGGTAGAGAAGTTCATTTTCGAGTTCAGATGTAAGCCTAAATATTTGAATTCATCTACATTTTCTATTTGAAAGCAATTCATATTACACCGTGAACTGTCATCAAAAGTATTCTCTGCGGATAGACATTCACACTTACTTGATTTAAAACGCTGACAATCGGGAGAGTGGTAAAACACGTCAACTAAAGGGCAATTAGCGTTAGACAAACTAAATAACATTAATTTCGTTTTAGAGCTAATCACAAGATTGTGGCTAGCAAACCAGACTCTAAGAATACTAAGGTCCCAACTAATTTCAGATGTCAAGTCTAATAGGCTTTTTGTCCCGTATGCGAATCCTATGTCATCTGCAAAAGCTGTTAACGCACCCTTGAAAGGCAGCTCGAACACAGAATTAATATAAATTAAAAACAGTAAAGGTCCCATGACAGATCCTTGTGGCACGCCCATATTCGTATATTCCTTACTGCTTCTAGTCCTATTAATTTTAACCATTTGAGATCGATTCTCAAGATAAGACGTGAGCCATAAGAGTATAGAACCCCTAAAGCCTGCACACTCTAGCTTTTCTACTAAAATTTTGTGGTTGACCATATCAAATGCCTTTGTTATATCTACAAATAAGCCTGCTGTCAATTTTTTGTCATCCAAGCTTTTGAAAACCATAGAACAAAAATTCAAGAGTGCATCTTCTGTTGATTGTCTTTCGCGAAAAAGGAAGAAGGAATTGGAGCGATTCTCATTGACGTGAGAGTAAGCAAACAGTGGAAGCCTGTTCGCCTAGAAAATGTATTGTATGTTCCTGATCTCACCGAAAATTTATTTTCAATCGGCATGTTAACGGATAAGGGCTATACCGTGATTCTCGATAAAAATGGCTGCGAATTTCTTAATTCATCGAACGATTAAGTCGCAGTTGGAAGACGTGATGAAACAAATAAGCTTAAAATGGATTTTCGTTTACGCATAAACGAATACGCAAACGTGGCTACCGTTTCATCACAACACTGGCCTCGTCGTTTAGGACATGTGAATGTAAATTCGATTAAGAATATGTGCAAAGAAGGTTTGGCCACCGGCATCGATTTAACTAACAGCGAAAAATTCTTCTGTGAAGACTTTCAATACTGTAAAATGACAAGAGTGTCGCACAAAGAATCCGTTAAACGAGTATCAACAAGAGGAGAATACATGCATGTGGACTTATGCGGTCCAAGCAAAATAAACGGAATTAGTGATGTTCGTTATTTCATGGTAGTAAAAGATGAAGCAACTACCTTTCGATTCGTGTTTTTATTAAAGACAAAAGATGAGGCATATGGTAACCTAAAATCGTTGGTTCCATTGGTCAAAAACATGAATGGTGCACAAATAAAATTTTTCCGATTCGACAATGGAAAAATTAAATTTTTCAATCGGAATGTGCTAGGGGGACTGTTCAGAGGAGAGGGTATACATCTTGAGGCCATCACACCTCATACCCCAGAGCAAAATGGACGCATAGAACTTCGCGCTGCTGGAATCAAAAATTCACATCGTTAATTCGTGAATTTGATTTCAAACAAAGCGAATACGATCCGTGCGAGTTTGTTCGTCAAAGCAAAGAATCAATGACAATAATCGCCATTTATGTTGGTGATGGTTTGATAGCGACGAACAGTGCAATGGAAATTGATGTAATAATTTCATATTTGCAAGAACATTTTGAAGTGAAAGTGCTCGAAGCCGGGTGTTTTCTGGGACTTGAAATTGAAAAATTAGCCGATGGTTCAATCTGCATTCGGCAAGAAGCATATGCAAAGAAAGTATTAAATCGTTTCAACATGATTGATTGCAAAACCGTGGGAGCGCCAATGGACTGCAATCAAAACTTTGGTGACTTCGTTAACGACGAGCATTACGAAGCATTTCCATATCGAGAAGCCGTTGGAAGTTTGACCTATCTATCGAATGGAACAAGACCAGACATTACTTTCGCTGTTGGTGTCGTAAGTCGTTACTTGGATCGACCGAGCGAGGCACATGTTAATGCGGTAAAACGCATTATGAAGTACATAAAGGGGACTCAAAGCACAGGTATCCTTTTTAAAAGTAATAGTGAATTTAATTTTGTTGGTTACAGTGATGCTGACTATGCTGGTTGCACGGAAACAAGAAAGTAAACAAGCGGCTACGTTTTCGGTATTGGTTCGGGTGTCATTAGTTGGGCATCAGAAAGGCAACGGTCGGTATCAATGTCTACGGCAGAATCGGAATATGTATCTGCAGATCAAGCGGTCAAGGAGCTAATTTGGCTAAGTGGGATCATTTCTGAACTGTCTATGGGATGGAATTTTTAAGCCAAATTCTACGTGGATAATCAAAGCGCCATCAACATGACAAAGAATCCTGTATTACACAAGCGCACGAAACACATCGATATTCGATTCCACTATATCAGAAAAGTTTATGAAGACGGATATTTCGACTTTTTTTTTCTACAGAAAACCAAATTGCGGACATACTCACTAAAGTTTTGAATAAGAACCGTCACAAATACTTGTGTAAAATGATGGATTTAACTTTTGAATGAAAAGTTTAAACAGTAAATTTTGTTTTTTGTGACAATTAGTGGAAGTGTTGAAAAAAAATACATTGTCAAATACAAAATAGCATGTGGTGACACCATTCTCGATTTTATCTACACACTCATATATACATACAGTTAATGTAAAATGTTAATATTCATAGTTAGTCAGCCCGTCAGTCTACTTAGAACACACAGTTAACATGAATTGAATAAAACCGTTCCATAAAAGAGAACATTGTCGTACAGCTTAAATCATTGCATTTTATTTGTTTAATTATTTATTTGCGTACTACGATTTCTAACAAAAAAATTATTTCTGAATATCTATTGAACGCATGCCCAAATAGTTTCACCTTGAAAGAAATACCTAATACATTTAAATGTGAAGAAAGACAGATTGATTTTAGATCAGCAAGATTTATTTATTTCTTGTATATACTATACATCGTCGGCTGAGTGCTATCTTTTTCAATGTCCATTTCTCAAAATGTTAGGAAATCGGTCTTTTAAGTTTAGATCGAATTTTTTTGGCTATATTTGAAGATTATTGTTTGGAAGTTAGTTTTTTCTGCAAACGTAGACAATTTTAGTTTTAAAACAAGACACACTAAATGTTTTTCTTTTTTTTTAAATTAGTTATAAACTAATTAATCAATAATGAAGCCATTTTGGATATTGAACAATGTTGGAATTTTTTTTTGAATATTGAACAAAAAAACAGTGGACATTGAACAATATAGAAGAACAAAACTGGTAGACGCTCAAAGGCCAATCCCAATATGACTTTAGATTAAGCTTTAAATTAAAAAAAAAAAAACAGAAGCACTCCGGGAGTGCCGAGAGAAGTGAAAACAGAATTGAACTTTCAGTAAATATTTTAAAGCACAGGAAATTCTTTTATGATATATGTAGATGTACATATAGAAGAACATCAATGAAACTTATGAGTTTTCATTCACAATTTCATCTCTTCTATTATCATCTCTACAATCATCGTATTCTAATACTGAAATAATAGGTAGGTACATATATGGTAACTTAAATAGGAAACGAACAATTTCGTCTCGAATCTATTTAAATATATCGCAAAGACTGCATCAGTTGTCGCTTTATATTTCGTTGTACTAAGGCTGCGGTCATTCGTCATTGTAAAATAGTATTCTTCTTTTAAAAATTGAAAAAGTGGCAAATTTGTAGTTGACCACTCAAAATCATATGCAAATCATCAAATCTCTCCCCAATTTACCTTGAAGGTATCCAGAAGCGTCTTCAGACTAAATAAATAGATTTTTATATAAAAACTGTCGTATTACACTTGAAGACGTATTCGGTGAATTATAAACGCCTACTGTTATAACTTGCGGTCCATTTCCAGAGTGGCAACGACAAACACACAAATCGCCGATATCAAAAACATTAGTACTAAATATACTAGTGTACCTCGTATGCAAATCCATATGATTTGAGCAAAATATGGCAGTTGTATCAGACAACCCTTTACAGATAGCTACTCCTGCTGCTGGACGATCGTGCCTTCTGAAACTTGCAACTAAATTGAAATCTGGAATATCATATCTATATTTCTTCGTCACCCTTGTGAAATTCTGTTAAAATCAATACATTAAATTTTTTTACGAATAAGTGTCTACAGATCTTGTAACTGCGCTCGTAAACTTTGACAATAAAATGAAAAAAAGACAATGCATTTAGTTTAGGAACGAAATTAGTTAATATTTGAGTAATGGTTTTCAAACTACCAACCGTTTCAATTCCATCAATAAATCATCGCGATGAGTTGTTGATCTCTTTTAATTTGTTGTAAATTTCGAATCATCGACCAGTGCGTCTCCTACTCTGCCATGATGAAATTTCCAGCTTCACTCATCCACTTCATTGTGTGGTAAGTAAAATATTTGGTGGTTTTTATTTTTTCTGCGTTGCATAAATTTTTCTCTGTTCTTCAATTCATTTCTTTCTTCTCTGTATTTCTCCGAGTCGGTAAGTAATTATTACTAGGTGATGTTGCTATTAGATTCTCTTAAGTCATTTAGCAGCATCAAAATTAAGGTGTTTCTTGGCTCAATGGCAGCTTAAAATGGATTTTCGTTTACGCATAAACGAATACGCAAACGTGGCTACCGTTTCATCACAACACTGGCCTCGTCGTTTAGGACATGTGAATGTAAATTCGATTAAGAATATGTGCAAAGAAGGTTTGGCCACCGGCATCGATTTAACTAACAGCGAAAAATTCTTCTGTGAAGACTTTCAATACTGTAAAATGACAAGAGTGTCGCACAAAGAATCCGTTAAACGAGTATCAACAAGAGGAGAATACATGCATGTGGACTTATGCGGTCCAAGCAAAATAAACGGAATTAGTGATGTTCGTTATTTCATGGTAGTAAAAGATGAAGCAACTACCTTTCGATTCGTGTTTTTATTAAAGACAAAAGATGAGGCATATGGTAACCTAAAATCGTTGGTTCCATTGGTCAAAAACATGAATGGTGCACAAATAAAATTTTTCCGATTCGACAATGGAAAAATTTTTTCAATCGGAATGTGCTAGGGGGACTGTTCAGAGGAGAGGGTATACATCTTGAGGCCATCACACCTCATACCCCAGAGCAAAATGGACGCATAGAACTTCGCGCTGCTGGAATCAAAAATTCACATCGTTAATTCGTGAATTTGATTTCAAACAAAGCGAATACGATCCGTGCGAGTTTGTTCGTCAAAGCAAAGAATCAATGACAATAATCGCCATTTATGTTGGTGATGGTTTGATAGCGACGAACAGTGCAATGGAAATTGATGCAATAATTTCATATTTGCAAGAACATTTTGAAGTGAAAGTGCTCGAAGCCGGGTGTTTTCTGGGACTTGAAATTGAAAAATTAGCCGATGGTTCAATCTGCATTCGGCAAGAAGCATATGCAAAGAAAGTATTAAATCGGTTCAACATGATTGATTGCAAAACCGTGGGAGCGCCAATGGACTGCAATCAAAACTTTGGTGACTTCGTTAACGACGAGCATTACGAAGCATTTCCATATCGAGAAGCCGTTGGAAGTTTGACCTATCTATCGAATGGAACAAGACCAAACATTACTTTCGCTGTTGGTGTCGTAAGTCGTTACTTGGATCGACCGAGCGAGGCACATGTTAATGCGGTAAAACGCATTATGAAGTACATAAAGGGGACTCAAAGCACAGGTATCCTTTTTAAAAGTAATAGTGAATTTAATTTTGTTGGTTACAGTGATGCTGACTATGCTGGTTGCACGGAAACAAGAAAGTAAACAAGCGGCTACGTTTTCGGTATTGGTTCGGGTGTCATTAGTTGGGCATCAGAAAGGCAACGGTCGGTATCAATGTCTACGGCAGAATCGGAATATGTATCTGCAGCTCAAGCGGTCAAGGAGCTAATTTGGCTAAGTGGGATCATTTCTGAACTGTCTATGGGATTGAATTTTTAAGCCAAATTCTACGTGGATAATCAAAGCGCCATCAACATGACAAAGAATCCTGTATTACACAAGCGCACGAAACACATCGATATTCGATTCCACTATATCAGAAAAGTTTATGAAGACGGATATTTCGACTTTTTTTTTCGACAGAAAACCAAATTGCGGACATACTCACTAAAGTTTTGAATAAGAACCGTCACAAATACTTGTGTAAAATGATGGATTTAACTTTTGAATGAAATGTTTAAACAGTAAATTTTGTTTTTTGTGACAATTAGTGGAAGTGTTGAAAAAAAAATACATTGTCAAATACAAAATAGCATGTGGTGACACCATTCTCGATTTTATCCACACACTCATATATACATACAGTTAATGTAAAATGTTAATATTCATAGTTAGTCAGCCCGTCAGTCTACTTAGAACACACAGTTAACATGAATTGAATAAAACCGTTCCATAAAAGAGAACATTGTCGTACAGCTTAAATCATTGTATTTTATTTGTTTAATTATTTATTTGCGTACTACGATTTCTAACAAAAAAATTATTTCTGAATATCTATTGAACGCATGCCCAAATAGTTTCACCTTGAAAGAAATACCTAATACATTTAAATGTGAAGAAAGACAGATTGATTTTAGATCAGCAAGATTTATTTATTTCTTGTATATACTATACATCGTCGGCTGAGTGCTATCTTTTTCAATGTCCATTTCTCAAAATGTTAGGAAATCGGTCTTTTAAGTTTAGATCGAATTTTTTTGGCTATATTTGAAGATTATTGCTTGGAAGTTAGTTTTTTCTGCAAACGTAGACAATTTTAGTTTTAAAACAAGACACACTAAATGATTTTCTTTTTTTTTAAATTAGTTATAAACTAATTAATCAATAATGAAGCCATTTTGGATATTGAACAATGTTGGAATTTTTTTTTGAATATTGAACAAAAAAACAGTGGACATTGAACAATATAGAAGAACAAAACTGGTAGACGCTCAAAGGCCAATCCCAATATGACTTTAGATTAAGCTTTAAATTAAAAAAAAAAAAAACAGAAGCACTCCGGGAGTGCCGAGAGAAGTGAAAACAGAATTGAACTTTCAGTAAATATTTTAATGCACAGGAAATTCTTTTATGATATATGTAGATGTACATATAGAAGAACATCAATGAAGCTTATGAGTTTTCATTCACAATTTCATCTCTTCTATTATCATCTCTACAATCATCGTATTCTAATACTGAAATAATAGGTAGGTACATATATGGTAACTTAAATAGGAAACGAACAATTTCGTCTCGAATCTATTTAAATATATCGCAAAGACTGCATCAGTTGTCGCTTTATATTTCGTTGTACTAAGGCTGCGGTCATTCGTCATTGTAAAATAGTATTCTTCTTTTAAAAATTGAAAAAGTGGCAAATTTGTAGTTGACCACTCAAAATCATATGCAAATCATCAAATCTCTCCCCAATTTACCTTGAAGGTATCCAGAAGCGTCTTCAGACTAAATAAATAGATTTTTATATAAAAACTGTCGTATTACACTTGAAGACGTATTCGGTGAATTATAAACGCCTACTGTTATAACTTGCGGTCCATTTCCAGAGTGGCAACGACAAACACACAAATCGCCGATATCAAAAACATTAGTACTAAATATACTAGTGTACCTCGTATGCAAATCCATATGATTTGAGCAAAATATGGCAGTTGTATCAGACAACCCTTTACAGATAGCTACTCCTGCTGCTGGACGATCGTGCCTTCTGAAACTTGCAACTAAATTGAAATCTGGAATATCATATCTATATTTCTTCGTCACCCTTGTGAAATTCTGTTAAAATCAATACATTAAATTTTTTTACGAAGTGTCTACAGATCTTGTAACTGCGCTCGTAAACTTTGACAATAAAATGAAAAAAAGACAATGCATTTAGTTTAGGAACGAAATTAGTTAATATTTGAGTAATGGTTTTCAAACTACCAACCGTTTCAATTCCATCAATAAATCATCGCGATGAGTTGTTGATCTCTTTTAATTTGTTGTAAATTTCGAATCATCGACCAGTGCGTCTCCTACTCTGCCATGATGAAATTTCCAGCTTCACTCATCCACTTCATTGTGTGGTAAGTAAAATATTTGGTGGTTTTTATTTTTTCTGCGTTGCATAAATTTTTCTCTGTTCTTCAATTCATTTCTCTCTTCTCTGTATTTCTCCGAGTCGGTAAGTAATTATTACTAGGTGATGTTGCTATTAGATTCTCTTAAGTCATTTAGCAGCATCAAAATTAAGGTGTTTCTTGGCTCAATGGCAGAGTCGTTGGCTATGAAACTCATGGTCTCAGATTCGAGTCCCAGCCGTGGTCACTATTTTTAATTATGTTTTCACTTTAAATAAATAAAAAAATAGAAGTCATGGCTAGGAATCGAACCAGAGACGCTGGGCTATGACGACTTTACATACGAATTACGATGAGCCAAAAAATGGTGTCGGTCGCGAATTCAATGACCCCCATCACAAAAGTGCCAAACGCGCCTAAAGAAGTTTTCACTTCAAAAAAGTTGTATCAAAACAAAAGTCAACACCCAAAACAGTTAGAAATATATCATATTGAACAAAGCAGTGTAAGAGCCCGATTCAATTTATTACAATCTTAACATGCAAGAACAACTACAAAAGGAAAATAAAACCATAGATCTTCAACGTACGACTGCTTTTATTAGACTGATCGATAATGTTACAAATTGGGAAGAGCTTGCCAAGAAGCTTTACAGTACTGTAAATTACTACATAAGATAAGAAAACTGTCTCAACTGATCATACGATCTTTCGGTTATGTTTTACCGATAAACATATAAACATTAATGTGATTGCATTAATACACAGAATAGCAAAAAGCTTTTATGTTTGCATGCATGTGATCGTAAAGATGAGTACTGCCAGATGAACATTACTTAGGAATTCTAAGATCGTAAATGATCAAAATATATCTCTTACAGCAGTTTTCCATAACTCGAAAACTAAAAGGGATAGAGCTAAATGGTTTGAGCCAAACGAAAGAGCGCCTTGAAATTATGAAGACTGCATACCTAACTCAAGTTCGTGAAAAATGGTTTATTGAACAAGATAATACTCAGCCGACGACATGTGTACCTACATATGTACATATGTTGTGAAAACGCTGAAAGTCTTAGGAGTACAAATGGATATTCATCGTTAAATGTCCAAGCCATATGTCCAGCAAATTTAAAATTTCAGGATTTAGTTTCTCGACGGCGTGAATCAACTTATGAAAGGCTAATATTTTGAAATTCTGCGATATGATGTTGATTTGAAAGTGGACATTTCAGGATGGAATCTTACTTGGAGACAGTTAATCTTTTGAATTATCTGATGATTACAATGAACTACGAGCCACAACTAAGAGCTGAAAATTTAAATAATGAATCAGTAATAAGAGCAAGAAAAGCAATTGAAAGATGTTTCGGAGTGTGGAAAAGAATTTTTCCAGTCCTTAGCGGGGAATAGCTCATCAAGAACATGATAACAACAATGCTCAGCAGCAGAATCATTAGTTCCGAAATGGGGAATTAAAAAACAAGCAGAATGGCCAATAGAGGAACCCCGCAGGGAGGAGTTTCATCTCCCCTTCTGTGGAACCTGGTCGTTAACAAATTGTTAATCGACCTAGAGGACGAAGGTTTCAAAACCATAGCCTATGCCGATGATGTAGCAATTGCCGTTTCAGGCAAGCACACACAAACCCTAGCTGAGCTGCTACAAACACCACTTAACAAGCTTAACAATTGGGCTGATGAATACATTGTGGTGTGACCATTAATCCACACAAAACGGAATTAGTTCTCTTCACGAGGAAATACAAAATTCCGGACTTCAGACCCCAAACAATTAACTCTCACACTGTCAAATCAGGCTAAATATCTAGGTCTCATTTTTGACAAAAAACTGACCTGGAAAACCAATATTGAGAAAAGAGTAAATAAAGCCAACGTGGCACTCTTCTCTTGTAAAAAAGCCATTGGCGGGAAATGGGGTTTCTCCCCCCAAATCACACTTTGGCTGTTTACCTCGGTAATAAAACCGATTCTCACGTACGGGGTGATAGTCTGGTGGACAGCACTAGACAAGATGATCAACTACAACAAGCTGGCCAAAGTTCAAAGAACGGCTTGTCTGCGTATTAGTGGCGCACTGAGGACAACCCCATCGGACGCCCTCAATGTACTACTAGATCTCACACCCCTAGATATCTTCAGCAAACAAGTCGCTGCTAGCTCAGCTACTCGACTCAGAGCTACATCACAGTGGACCAATAATCAAATCGGCCGTTCTAGATAACTTTAGATTCTTACCGAATCGATCCGACTACACCACCCCCAAGTTGGTGTTTGACAATAATTTAAAAGTAACCATACCTTCAAGAGAAGCTTGGGAAGCAATACACTTTTACACCGATGGTTAAAAAACCAGCGAAGGTGTGGGAAGTGGAATCTACTCAGAAAAACTGACCCTCAGTCTTTTCTTCCGCCTACCCGATCATTGTTGTGTGTTCCAAGCGGAAATTCTGGCAATTAAGGAGGTGCTGTCTTTGCTCAAAGAAAACGTCATATCCTCCACGGATATTCGAATCTTCTCAGACAGCCAAGCAGCCCTTGAATCTCTTGCCTCTGTCTCAACAAAATCCACCACGGTCCAAAATTGTCAGATGTCTCTGAGGGAGATGTCAAATCAGTTCAACATTCACCTTTCATGGGTGCCAGGGCACAGAGACATACCAGGCAACTGTATGGCAGACGAACTAGCCAAAAAAGGGCACGACCACTTTCCTACGCTCAGAATGGAACAACATAGGTGCACCTACTGCTACAAGTAAACTCCTACTTAGACAAGACGCTTCGAAGATAACAAACACTAGATGGACTGAGAGTAACAATTGCCTTGCAACCAAAAAAGTTTGGCCGTGTGTAGACTCAAAACGCTCAAAGAGTTTGTTAGCCCTGAACCGCCTGTGTCTAGGTTATACCGTAGGTGTTCTTACGGGACACTGTCTAATTGGAAGACATGCCAAAAGACTTGGTGTGTGTGTTTTCCAATGATTTCTACAGGAGCTGCATGGACGAAGAGGAGGAGAAAACAATGGCAATGTACTCATTGGCTGACAGCCACTTCCACCAAACCTAACCTAGCGGGGAATACACGATAGAATTAGTCTACATCGAATAGGATAGTTGACTAGTGAGGGTGCATTCAATAATGATCTTTCTCTGAAAAAAAGCAGGTCAACTATAAATGAAACTAGCCAAACGAGCTAAATCGCTAATCGAGAATTGAGATGAAAAGCTATCACGATATACTTAAGCACGTACACACGTGCATACACTCAAATACTTATTAACTTCAAAATAATAGCTATGGAGAGTGGAGACCTTGAAATATAGAGTTATTTGTACCTATATAGGTATGCACCTAAAATTATTTCCTATTAAATGCAAAATAACCCATAAGTAGCAAGACTAAACTGTGTGACTGTCACGATGTTAGTATTTTTTATTGAAAAAACCTGATTCTTTCAAAAATGTATAAAAAATGTTATTTCACCACATTGCTAAATGCGATAAGTACCTAGAAGTTTGTAATACCCATAGATATTTTGCGAACTTTTAACGGTGTTTAGGGAAATTAAAATAGGTTGGTATTCCTATTTTAGCTAAACGGAGACAAATTTTAACAGTAACAATTGTAGCAGTTACTTGTTGAACTTATACTCTCAGATAAAAAGAAACAAGTAAACTGTTTTGTTACATTAGACTTTTATTTTACTAAGATGAATTGAATGTTCATATGTTGACTAGCAAAGACTGACTGATTTCGGATGGAAGACATAATAAAGAATGAAAGAAAGATAGAGGTAAAAAACTATGACAGTGTTTGTGTGTGTGCAATTAAGTATATAAGAATAAGTATACAGAGAAACATTATTTCAACACCCTTCCTTAATGTGAATCTGTATGCAAATTTATCAATTATACATTTTATATTAATTTAAATTCATTAGTTTTACAAAATGACAATGCTTTTGCTTGGAAAGATTTTTTGTTAGCACATCCGCTATCATGTTTTCGGTTGAAAGAAATTTTAGTTCGATGTCGCCACTCTGGATGACCTCTCTGATGAAATAGTGCCTAATGTCGATATGTTTTGACCTGGCATGGTAGACAGGGTTCTTCGCCAGATTTTGAGCGCTGAGGTTATCGCTATACAAGACAGTCGGTGTACCAACTTCACCACAGCCTATTTCGATTAAAAGACGTCTCAGATATAGCGCCTCTTTTGTAGCTGAAGATAGAGCCATGTACTCAGCCTCGGTACTGCTCAATGCCACACAATTTTGTTTTTCTGATTTCCATGATATTGGACCGCCTGCCAAGAAAAACACATAGCCGCTATATGACCTGCGGTTGGTCATATCTCCACCCCAGTCTGCATCGACAAAGCCTTCAAATGCTTGACCACATGCACGGTATTGAAGTTTCTTAATTTAATTTCATAAATTATTCTACTCATTTCTATGTTTTTGAAATGCAAATATATCATTTTGGAAAGGTAATTTTGATTTTTCTATGAATTTGGGTCAAAGAAAGCTCATTTCTATGGAATTGAGATGATCTCAGTACTGTTAATCAATGCGTTTATGAAATTTTTATCAAATGGCCAAGAAGCACCTAGATTTTCTATGTTTTTGAAATGCAAATATATCATTTTGGAAAGGTTATTTTGTCTTTTCTATGAATTTGGATCAAAAGAAAGCTCATTTTTATGGAATTGAAATGATCTCAGTACTGTTAATCATTGCGTTTATGAAATTTTGAACAAATGGCCAAGAAGCACCTAGATTTTCTATGTTTTTGAAATGCAAATATATCATTTTGGAAAGGTAATTTTATCTTTTCTATGAATTTGGGTCAAAGGAAGCTCATTTCTATAGAATTGAGATGATCTCAGTACTGTTAATCAATGCGTTTATGAAATTTTTATCAAATGGCCAAGAAGCACCTAGATTTTCTATGTTTTTGAAATGCAAATATTGGAAAGGTAATTTTGTCTTTTCTATGAATTTGGGTCAAAGAAAGCTCATTTCTATGGAATTGAGATGATCTCAGTACTGTTAATCAATGCGTTTATAAAATTTTTAACAAATGGCCAAGAAGCACCTAGACTTTCTATGTTTTTGAAATGCAAATATATCTTTTTGGAAAGGTAATTTTGTCTTTTCTATGAATTTGGGTCAAAGAAAGCTCATTTCTATGGAATTGAGATGATCTCAGTACTGTTAATCAATGCGTTTATGAAATCTTTATCAAATGGCCCAGAAGCACCTAGATTTTCTATGTTTTTGAAATGCAAATATATCGTTTTGGAAAGGTAATTTTGTCTTTTTTAAATGGCCAAGAAGCACCTAGATTTTCTATGTTTTTGAAATGCAAATATATCATTTTGGAAAGGTAGTTTTGTCTTTTCTATGAATTTGGGTCAAAAGAAGCTCATTTCTATGGAATTGGGATGATCTCAGTACTGTTAATCAATGCGTTTATGAAATTTTTACCAAATGGCCAAGAAGCACCTAGTTTTTATATGTTTTTGAAATGCAAATATATCATTTGGGAAAGGTAATTTTGTCTTTTCTATGAATTTGTTTCAAAGAAAGCACATTTCTATGGAATTGAGATGATCTTAGTACTGTTAATCAATGCGTTTATGAAATTTTGATCAAATGGCCAAGAAGCACCTACATTTTCTATGTTTTTGAAATGCAAATATATCATTTTGGAAAGGTAATTTTGTCTTTTCTATGAATTTGGGTCAAAGAAAGCTCATTTCTATGGAATTGAGATGATCTCAGTACTGCTAATCAATGCGGTTATGAAATTTTTAACAAATTGCCAAGAAGCACCTAGATTTTCTATGTTTTTGAAATGCAAATATATCATTTTGGAAAGGAAATTTTGTTTTTTCTATGAATTTGGATCAAAAGAAGCTCATTTCTATGGAATTGAGATGATCTCAGTACTGTTAATCAATGCGTTTATGAATTTTTTAACAAATGGCCAAGAAGCACCTAGATTTTCTATGTTTTTGAAATGCAAATATATCGTTTTGGAAAGGTAATTTTGTCTTTTCTATGAATTTGGGTCAAAGAAAGCTCATTTCTATGGAATTGAGATGATCTCAGTACTGTTAATCAATGCGTTTATGAAATTTTTATCAAATGGCCAAGAAGCACCTAGATTTTCTATGTTTTTGAAATGCAAATATATCATTTTGGAAAGGTAATTTTGTCTTTTCTATGAATTTGGGTCAAAAGAAAGCCCTTTTATATGGAATTGAGATGATCTCAGTACTGTTAATCAATGCGTTTATGAAATTTTTAACAAATGGCCAAGAAGCACCTAGATTTTCTATGTTTTTGAAATGCAAATATATCATTTTGGAAAGGTAATTTTGTCTTTTCTATGAATTTGGGTCAAAGAAAGCTCATTTTTATGGAATTGAGATGATCTCAGTACTGTTAATCAATGCGTTTATGAAATTTTTAACAAATGGAAAAGAAGCACCTAGATTTTCTATGTTTTTGAAATGCAAATATATCATTTTGGAAAGGTAATTTTGTCTTTTCTATGAATTTGGGTCAAAGAAAGCTCATTTCTATGGAATTGAGATGATCTCAGTACTGTTAATCAATGCGTTTATAAAATTTTTAACAAATGGCCAAGAAGCACCTAGATTTTCTATGTTTTTGAAATGCAAATATATCATTTTGGAAAGGTAATTTTGTCTTTTCTATGAATTTGGGTCAAAGAAAGCTCATTTCTATGGAGTTGAGATGATCTCAGTACTGTTAATCAATGCGTTTATGAAATTTTGATCAAATGGCCAAGAAGCACCTAGATTTTCTATGTTTTTGAAATGCAAATATATCATTTTGGAAAGGTAATTTTGTCTTTTCTATGAATTTGGGTCAAAGAAAGCTCATTTCTATGGAATTGAGATGATCTCAGTACTGCTAATCAATGCGGTTATGAAATTTTTAACAAATGGCCAAGAAGCACCTAGATTTTCTATGTTTTTGAAATGC
Organism: Melanostoma scalare; assembly: GCA_949752695.1. Classification (NCBI taxonomy): domain Eukaryota; kingdom Metazoa; phylum Arthropoda; class Insecta; order Diptera; family Syrphidae; genus Melanostoma; species Melanostoma scalare. Next base: position 108,348,274 of record OX456984.1, on the reverse strand, counting down.
AATTATATCATTTTGGAAAGGTAATTTTGTCTTTTTTTTGAATTTGGGTCAAAGAAAGCTCATTTCTATGGAATTGAGATGATCTCAGTATTGTTAATCAATGCGTTTATGAATTTTTTAACAAATGGCCAAGAAGCACCTAGATTTTCTATGTTTTTGAAATGCAAATGTATCGTTTTGGAAAGGTAATTTTGTCTTTTCTATGAATTTGGGTCAAAGAAAGCTCATTTCTATGGAATTGAGATGATCTCAGTACTGTTAATCAATGCGTTTATGAAATTTTTATCAAATGGCCAAGAAGCACCTAGATTTTCTATGTTTTTGAAATGCAAATATATCATTTTGGAAAGGTAATTTTGTCTTTTCTATGAATTTGGGTTAAAAGAAAGCCCTTTTATATGGAATTGAAATGATCTCAGTACTGTTAATCAATGCGTTTATGAAATTTTTAACAAATGGCCAAGAAGCACCTAGATTTTCTATGTTTTTGAAATGCAAATATATAATTTTGGAAAGGTAATTTTGTTTTTTCTATGAATTTGGGTCAAAGAAAGCTCATTTTTATGGAATTGAGATGATCTCAGTACTGTTAATCAATGCGTTTTTGAAATTTTTAACAAATGGAAAAGAAGCACCTAGATTTTCTATGTTTTTGAAATGCAAATATATCATTTTGGAAAGGTAGTTTTGTCTTTTCTATGAATTTGGGTCAAAGAAAGCTCATTTCTATGGAATTGAGATGATCTCAGTACTGTTAATCAATGCGTTTATAAAATTTTTAACAAATGGCCAAGAAGCACCTAGATTTTCTATGTTTTTGAAAAGCAAATATATCATTTTGGAAAGGTAATTTTGTCTTTTCTATGAATTTGGGTCAAAGAAAGCTCATTTCTATGGAATTGAGATGATCTCAGTACTGTTAATCAATGCGTTTATGAAATTTTTAGCAAATGGCCAAGAAGCACCTAGATTTTCTATGTTTTTGAAATGCAAATATATCATTTTGGAAAGGAAATTTTGTCTTTTCTATGAATTTGGGTCAAAAAAAGCTCATATCTATGGAATTGAAATGATCTCAGTACTGTTTATCAATGCGTTTATGAAATTTTTAACAAATGGCCAAGAAGCACCTAGATTTTCTATGTTTTTGAAATGCAAATATATCATTTTGGAAAGGTAATTTTGTCTTATCTATGAATTTGGGTCAAAGAAAGCTCATTTCTATGGAATTGAGATGATCTCAGTACTGTTAATCAATGCGTTTATGAAATTTTTAACAAATGGCCAAGAAGCACCTAGATTTTCTATGTTTTTGAATTGCAAATATATCATTTTGGAAAGGTGATTTTGTCTTTTCTATGAATTTGGGTCAAAGAAAGCTTATTTCTATGGAATTGAGATGATCTTAGTACTGTTAATCAATGCGTTTATGAAATTTTCAGCAAATGGCCAAGAAGCACCTAGATTTTCTATGTTTTTGAAATGCAAATATATTATTTTGGAAAGGTAATTTTTTCTTCTCTATGAATTTGGGTCAAAAAAAGCTCATATCTATGGAATTGAGATGATCTCAGTACTGTTAATCAATGCGTTTATGAAATTTTTAACAAATGGCCAAGAAGCATCTAGATTTTCTATGTTTTTGAAATGCAAATATATCATTTTGGAAAGGTAATTTTGTGTTTCCTATGAATTTGGGTCAAAGAAAGCTCATTTCTATGGAATTGAGATGATCTCAGTACTGTTAATCAATGCGTTTATGAAATTTTTATCAAATGGCCAAGAAGCACCTAGATTTTCTATGTTTTTGAAATGCAAATATATCATTTTGGAAAGGTAATTTTGTCTTTTCTATGAATTTGGGTCAAAGAAAGCTCATTTCTATGGAATTGAGATGATCTCAGTACTGTTAATCAATGCGTTTATAAAATTTTTAACAAATGGCCAAGAAGCACCTAGATTTTCTATGTTTTTGAATTGCAAATATATCATTTTGGAAAGGTAATTTTGTCTTTTCTATGAATTTGGGTCAAAGAAAGCTCATTTCTATGGAATTGAGATGATCTCAGTACTGTTAATCAATGCGTTTATGAAATTTTTAACAAATGGCCAAGAAGCACCTAAATTTTCTATGTTTTTGAAATGCAAATATATCATTTTGGAAAGGTAATTTTGTCTTTTCTATGAATTTGGGTCAAAAAAGCTCATATCTATGGAATTGAGATGATCTCAGTACTGTTAATCAATGCGTTTATGAAATTTTTATCAAATGGCCAAGAAGCACCTAGATTTTCTATGTTTTTGAAATGCAAATATATCATTTTGGAAAGGTAATTTTGTCTTTTCTATCAATTTGGGTCAAAGAAAGCTCATTTCTATGGAATTGAGATGATCTAAGTACTGTTAATCAATGCGTTTATAAAATTTTTAACAAATGGCCAAGAAGCACCTAGATTTTCTGTGTTTTTGAAATGCAAATATATCATTTTGGAAAGGTAATTTTATCTCTTCTATGAATTTGGGTCAAAGAAAGCTCATTTCTATGGAATTGAGATGATCTCAGTACTGTTAATCAATGCGTTTATGAAATTTTTAACAAATGGCCAAGAAGCACCTAGATTTTCTATGTTTTTGAAATGCAAATATATCATTTTGGAAAGGTAATTCTGTCTTTTCTATGAATTTGGGTCAAAGAAAGCTCATTTATTTGGAATTGAGATGACCTCAGTACTGTTAATCAATGCGTTTATGAAATTTTTATCAAATGGCCAAGAAGCACCTAGATTTTCTATGTTTTTGAAATGCAAAAATATCATTTTGGAAAGGTAATTTTGTCTTTTCTATGAATTTGGGTCAAAAGAAGCTCATTTCTATGGAATTGAGATGATCTCAGTACTGTTAATCAATGCGTTTATGAAATTTTTATCAAATGACCGAGAAGCACCTAGATTTTCTATGTTTTTGAAATGCAAATAGGGTTAACGCACTAGTACCCGGACACTTAACTTTTTTCTCAACTTTGACTTCAAACCATTTGGTAACCATAAATGCTACCACGGATACTTTTATTGATTGTAAGAATATAGACATTTCTCAATAATATGGCGTTCAAGTAAATTGCAAAGAGATCATTGTTAAAATTAATAAAATAACAATTCAGAAAAGTTCCATTTGCGTTAGTACCCGTACAGCAAAATCTAGTACCCAGATGCCTTTGTTTCAGTACCCGTTCACAATCATTTTAAGAGACAAGCCATGTCTGCGTACTGAAAATATAAGACAAGCGCACATTTTTTGTATCCATACAGGGCTTGTCTCTTAAAATGATCAAATCTCTCAATGATTAAGTCTCTTAAAATGTCTGATCTAGTATCCGAACGCTTTTGTTTCAGTATCCATACACAATTATTTAAAGAAACAACCCCTGTCCGGGTACTGAATATGCATGATAATCGCACTGTGTTTGTACCCGGACAGCATGTCTGGGTACTGAAAAACATATTCAATTTTGGTGTTAGTTCCCGGACACCACAAATAATGGCAAAGATTTTATTAAATTAGGTTTTTTTTTGCAGATTGTTTTAGTTAATCATATTTCCAACGAAATCAATGTCTGTCCATGACAATAAATTAATTATTACTTGTTCAATTGCTTTCTACTAAAAAGTGTTCGCACTATTTTTTTCTTACACAAATCGACAACGAGGCCGCACCTTCAAACCTTAAACAATAAAATGATGCGTAGTTCCTAAAGTACGCATTTCGAGTACCTGAAACTTTGCATGCATGTATAGGACACATTGAAGGACCCATGTATGTTGTTGTTTGTGGATTTTTTTTCAGTGATGTATCTATTAATCGCAAAAAAAGGTCAATGTGTCCGGCTACTAACACTGTCCGGCTACTAGTGCGTTTACCCTATATCATTTTGGAAAGGTAATTTTGTCTTTTCTATGAATTTGGGTCAAAGAAAGCTCATTTCTATGGAATTGAGATGATCTCAGTACTGTTAATCAATGCGTTTATGAAATTTTTAACAAATGGCCAAAAAGCACCTAGATTTTCTATGTTTTTGAAATGCAAATATATCATTTTGGAAAGGTAATTTTGTCTTTTCTATGAATTTGGGTCAAAGAAAGCTCATTTCTATGGAATTGAGATGATCTCAGTACTGTTAATCAATGCGTTTATGAAATTTTTATCAAATGGCCAAGAAGCATCTAGATTTTCTATGTTTTTGAAATTCAAATATATCATTTTGGAAAGGTAATTTTGTCTTTTCTATGAATTTGGGTCAAAGAAAGCTCATTTCTATGGAATTGAGATGATCTCAGTACTGTTAATCAATGCGTTTATGAAATTTTTAACAAATGGCCAAGAAGCACATAGATTTTCTATGTTTTTGAAATGCAAATTTATCATTTTGGAAAAGTAATTTTGTCTTTTCTATGAATTTGGGTCAAAGAAAGCTCATTTCTATGGAATTGAGATGAACTCAGTACTGTTAATCAATGCGTTTATGAAATTTTTAACAAATGGCCAAGAAGCACCTAGATTTTCTATGTTTTTGAAATGCAAATATATCATTTTGGAAAGGTAATTTTGTCTTTTCTATGAATTTGGGTCAAAAGAAGCTCATTTCTATGCAATTGAGATGATCTCAGTACTGTTAATCAATGCGTTTATGAAATTTTTATCAAATGACCAAGAAGCACCTAGATTTTCTATGTTTTTGAAATGCAAATATATCATTTTGGAAAGGTAATTTTGTTTTTTCTATGAATTTGGGTCAAAGAAAGCTCATTTCTATGGAATTGAGATGATCTCAGTACTGTTAATCAATGCGTTTATGAAATTTTTAACAAATGGCCAAGAAGCACCTAGATTTTATATGTTTTTGAAATGCAAATATACCATTTTGGAAAGGTAATTTTTTCTTTTCTATGAATTTGGGTCAAAGAAAGCTCATTTCTATGGAATTAAGATGATCTCAGTACTGTTAATCAATGCGTTTATGAAATTTTTAACAAATGGCCAAGAAGCACATAGATTTTCTATGTTTTTGAAATGCAAATATATCATTTTGGAAAGGTAATTTTGTCTTTTCTATGAATTTGGGTCAAAGAAAGCTCATTTCTATGGAATTGAGATGAACTCAGTACTGTTAATCAATGCGTTTATGAAATTTTTAACAAATGGCCAAGAAGCACCTAGATTTTCTATGTTTTCGAAATGCAAATATATCATTTTGGAAAGGTAATTTTGTCTCTTCTATGAATTTGGGTCAAAAGAAGCTCATTTCTATGCAATTGAGATGATCTCAGTACTGTTAATCAATGCGTTTATGAAATTTTTATCAAATGACCAAGAAGCACCTAGATTTTCTATGTTTTTGAAATGCAAATATATTATTTTTGGAAAGGTAACTTTGTCTTTTCTATGAATTTGGGTCAAAGAAAGCTCATTTCTATGGAATTGAGATGATCTCAGTACTGTTAATCAATGCGTTTATGAAATTTTTAACAAATGGCCAAGAAGCACCTAGTACTGTTAATCAATGCGTTTATGAAATTTTTAACAAATTGCCAAGAAGCACCTAGATTTTCTATGTTTTTGAAATGCAAATATCATTTTGGAAAAGTAATTTTGTCTTTTCTATGAATTTGGGTCAAAGAAATCTCACTTCTATGGAATTGAGATGATCTCAGTACTGTTAACCAATGCCTGTATGAAATTTTTAACAAATGGCCAAGAAGCACCTAGATTTTGTTTTTGAAATGCAAATATATCATTTTGGAAAGGTAATTTTGTCTTTTCTATGAATTTGGGTCAAAGAAAGCTCATTTCTATGGAATTGAGATGATCTCAGCACTGTTAATCAATGCGTTTATGAAATTTTTAACAAATGGCCAAGAAGCACCTAGATTTTCTATGTTTTTGAAATGCAAATATATCATTTTGGAAAGGTAATTTTGTCTTTTCTCTGAATTTGAGTCAAAGAAAGCTCATTTCTATGGAATTGAGATGATCTCAGTACTGTTAATCAATGCGTTTATGAAATTTTTATCAAATGGCCAAGAAGCACCTTGATTTTCTATGTTTTTGAAATGCAAATATATCATTTTGGAAATGTAATTTTGTCTTTTCTATGAATTTGGGTCAAAGAAAGCTCATTTCTATGGAATTGAGATGATCTCAGTACTGTTAATCAATGCGTTTATGAAATTTTTATCAAATGGCCAAGAAGCACCTAGATTTTCTGTGTTTTTGAAATGCAAATATATCATTTTGGAAAGGTAATTTTGTCTTTTCTATGAATTTGGGTCAAAGAATGCTCATTTCTATGGAATTGAGATGATCTCAGTACTGTTAATCAATGCGTTTATGAAATTTTTATCAAATGGCCAAGAAGCACCTAGATTTTCTATGCTTTTGAAATGCAAATATATCATTTTGGAAAGGTAATTTTGTCTTTTCTATGAATTTGGGTCAAAGAAAGCTCATTTCTATGGAATTGAGATGATCTCAGTACTGTTAATCAATGCGTTTATGAAATTTTTATCAAATGGCCAAGAAGCACCTAGATATTCTATGTTTTTGAAATGCAAATATATCATTTTGGAAAAGTAATTTTGTCTTTTCTATGAATTTGGGTCAAAGAAATCTCATTTCTTTGGATTTGAGATGATCTCAGTACTGTTAATCAATGCGTTTATGAAATTTTTAACAAATGGCCAAGAAGCACCTAGATTTTCTATGTTTTTGAAATGCAAATATATCATTTTTGAAAGGTAATTTTGTCTTTTCTATGAATTTGGGTCAAAGAAAGCTCATTTCTATGGAATTGATGTGATCTCGGTACTGTTAATCAATGCGTTTATAAAATTTTTAACAAATGGCCAAGAAGCACCTAGATTTTCTATGTTTTTGAAACGCTAAAATATCAATTTGGAAAGGAAATTTTGTCTTTTCTATGAATTTGGGTCAAAGAAAGCTCATTTCTATGGAATTGAGATGATCTCAGTACTGTTAATCAATGCGTTTATGAAATTTTTAACAAATGGCCAAGAAGCACCTAGATTTTCTATGTTTTTGAAATGCAAATATATCATTTCGGAAAGGTAATTTTGTCTTTTCTATGAATTTGGGTCAAAGAAAGCTCATTTCTATGGAATTGAAATGATCTCAGTACTGTTAATCAATGCGTTTATGAAATTTCTAACAAATGGCCAAGAAGCACCTAGATTTTCTATGTTTTTGAAATGCAAATATATCATTTTGGAAAGGTAATTTTGTCTTTTCTATGAATTTTTGTCAAAAGAAGCTCATTTCTATGGAATTGAGATGATCTCAGTACCGTTAATCAATGCGTTTATGAAATTTTTAACAAATGGCCAAGAAGCACCTAGATTTTCTATGTTTTTGAAATGCAAATATATCATTTTGGAAAAGTAATTTTGTCTTTTCTATGAATTTGGGTCAAAGAAAGCTCATTTCTGTGGAATTGAGATGATCTCAGTACTGTTAATCAATGCGTTTATGAAATTTTTAACAAATGGCCAGGAAGCACTTAGATTTTCTATGTTTTTGAAATGCAAATATATCATTTTGGAAAGGTAATTTTGTCTTTTCTATGAATTCGGGTCAAAGAAAGCTCATTTCTATGGAATTGAGATGATCTCAGTACTGTTAATCAATGCGTTTATGAAATTTTTAACAAATGGCCAAGAAGCACCTAGATTTGCTATGTTTTTGAAATGCAAATATATCATTTTGGAAAGGTAATTTTTTCTTCTCTATGAATTTGGGTCAAAGAAAGCTCATTTCTATGGAATTAAGATGATCTCAGTACTGTTAATCAATGCGTTTATGAAATTTTTAACAAATGGCCAAGAAGCACCTAGATTTTCTATGTTTTTGAAATGCAAATATATCATTTTGGAAAGGTAATTTTGTCTTTTCTATGAATTTGGGTCAAAGAAAGCTCATTTCTTTGGAATTGAGATGATCTCAGTACTGTTAATCAATGCGTTTATGAAATTTTTAACAAATGACCATGAAGCACCTAGATTTTCTATGTTTTTTAAATGCAAATATATCATTTTGGAAAGGTAATTTTGTTTTTTCTATGAATTTGGGTCAAAAAAAGCTCATTTCTTTGGAATTGAGATGATCTCAGTACTGTTAATCAATGCGTTTATGAAATTTTTAGCAAATGGCCAAGAAGCACCTAGATTTTCTATGTTTTTGAAATGCAAATATATCATTTTGGAAAAGTAATTTTGTCTTTTCTATGAATTTGGGTCAAAGAAAGCTCATTTCTATGGAATTGAGATGATCTCAGTACTGTTAATCAATGCATTGATGAAATTTTTAACAAATGGCCAAGAAGCACCTAGATTTTCTATGTTTTTGAAATGCAAATATATCATTTTGGAAAGGTAATTTTGTCTTTTCTATGAAATTGGGTCAAAGAAAGCTCATTTCTATGGAATTGAGATGATCTCAGTACTGTTTATCAATGCGTTTATGAAATTTTTAACAAATGGCCAAGAAGCACCTAGATTTTCTATGCTTTTGAAATGCAAATATATCATTTTGGAAAGGTAATTTTGTCTTTTCTATGAATTTGGGTCAAAGAAAGCTCATTTCTTTGGAATTGAGATGATCTCAGTACTGTAAATCAATGCGTTTATGAAATTTTTAACAAATGGCCAAGAAGCACCTAGATTTTCTTTGTTTTTGAAATGCAAATATATCATTTTGGAAAGGTAATTTTGTCTTTTCTATGAATTTGGGTCAAAGAAAGCTCATTTCTATGGAATTGAGATGATCTCAGTACTGTTAATCAATGCGTTTATGAAATTTTTATCAAATGGCCAAGAAGCACCTAGATTTTCTATGTTTTTGAAATGCAAATATATCATTTTGGAAAGGTAATTTTGTCTTTTTTATGAATTTGGGTCAAAGAAAGCTCATTTCTTTGGAATTTTGATGATCTCAGTACTGTTAATCAATGCGTTTATGAAATTTTTAACAAATGACCATGAAGCACCTAGATTTTCTATGTTTTTGAAATGCAAATATATCATTTTGGAAAAGTAATTTTGTCTTTTCTATGAATTTGGGTCAAAGAAAGCTCATTTCTATGGAATTGAGATGATCTCAGTACTGTTAATCAATGCGTTTATGAAATTTTTATCAAATGGCCAAGAAGCACCTAGATTTTCTATGTTTTTGAAATGCAAATATATCATTTTGGAAAGGTAATTTTGTCTTTTCTATGAATTTGGGTCAAAGAAAGCTCATTTCTTTGGAATTGAGATGATCTCAGTACTGTTAATCAATGCGTTTATGAAATTTTTAACAAATGGCCAAGAAGCACCTAGATTTTCTATGTTTTTGAAATGCAAATATATCATTTTGGAAAAGTAATTTTGTCTTTTCTATGAATTTGGGTCAAAGAAAGCTCATTTCTATGGAATTGAGATGATCTCAGTACTGTTAATCAGTGCGTTTATGAAATTTTTAGCAAATGGCCAAGAAGCACCTAGATTTTCTATGTTTTTGAAATGCAAATATATCATTTTGGAAAGGTAATTTGGTCTCTTCTATGAATTTGGGTCAAAGAAAGCTCATTTCTTTGGAATTGAGATGATCTCAGTACTGTTAATCAATGCGTTTATGAAATTTTTATCAAATGGCCAAGAAGCACCTAGATTTTCTATGTTTTTGAAATGCAAATATATCATTTTGGAAAGATAATTTTGTCTTTTCTATGAATTTGGGTCAAAGAAAGCTCATTTCTTTGGAATTGAGCTGATCTCAGTACTGTAAATCAATGCGTTTATGAAATTTTTAACAAATGGCCAAGAAGCACCTAGATTTTCTATGTTTTTGGAATGCAAATATATCACTTAGGAAAAGTAATTTTGTCTTTTCTATGAATTTGGGTCAAAGAAAGCTCATTTCTATGGAATTGAGATGATCTCAGTACTGTTAATCAATGCGTTTATGAAATTTTTATCAAATGGCCAAGAAGCACCTAGATTTTCTATGTTTTTGAAATGCAAATATATCATTTTGGAAAGGTAATTTTGTCTTTTTTATGAATTTGGGTCAAACAAAGCTCATTTCTTTGGAATTTTGATGATCTCAGTACTGTTAATCAATGCGTTTATGAAATTTTTAACAAATGACCATGAAGCACCTAGATTTTCTATGTTTTTGAAATGCAAATATATCATTTTGGAAAGATAATTTTGTCTTTTCTATGAATTTGGGTCAAAGAAAGCTCATTTCTATGGAATTGAGATGATCTCAGTACTGTTAATCAATGCGTTTATGAAATTTTTATCAAATGGCCAAGAAGCACCTAGATTTTCTATGTTTTTGAAATGCAAATATATCATTTTGGAAAGGTAATTTTGTCTTTTCTATGAATTTGGGTCAAAGAAAGCTCATTTCTTTGGAATTGAGATGATCTCAGTACTGTTAATCAATGCGTTTATGAAATTTTTAACAAATGGCCAAGAAGCACCTAGATTTTCTATGTTTTTGAAATGCAAATATATCATTTTGGAAAAGTAATTTTGTCCTTTCTATGAATTTGGGTCAAAGAAAGCTCATTTCTTTGGAATTGAGATGATCTCAGTACTGTTAATCAATGCGTTTATGAAATTTTTAACAAATGACCATGAAGCACCTAGATTTTCTATGTTTTTGAAATGCAAATATATCATTTTGGAAAGGTAATTTTGTCTTTTCTATGAATTTGGGTCAAAGAAAGCTCATTTCTTTGGAATTGAGATGATCTCAGTACTGTTAATCAATGCGTTTATGAAATTTTTAACAAATGACCATGAAGCACCTAGATTTTCTATGTTTTTGAAATGCAAATATATCATTTTGGAAAGGTAATTTTGTCTTTTCTATGAATTTGGGTCAAAGAAAGCTCATTTCTTTGGAATTGAGATGATCTCAGTACTGTAAATCAATGCGTTTATGAAATTTTTAACAAATGGCCCAGAAGCACCTAGATTTTCTATAATTTTGAAATGCAAATATATCATTTTGGAAAAGTAATTTTGTCTTTTCTATGAATTTGGGTCAAAGAAAGCTCATTTCTATGGAATTGAGATGATCTCAGTACTGTTAATCAATGCGTTTATGAAATTTTTATCAAATGGCCAAGAAGCACCTAGATTTTCTATGTTTTTGAAATGCAAATATATCATTTTGGAAAGGTAACTTTGTCTTTTTTATGAATTTGGGTCAAAGAAAGCTCATTTCTTTGGAAATTTGATGATCTCAGTACTGTTAATCAATGCGTTTATGAAATTTTTATCAAATGGCCAAGAAGCACCTAGATTTTCTATGTTTTTGAAATGCAAATATATCATTTTGGAAAGGTAATTTTGTCTTTTCTTTGAATTTGGGTCAAAGAAAGCTCATTTCTTTGGAATTGAGATGATCTCATTACTGTTAATCAATGCGTTTATGAAATTTTTAACAAATGGCCAAGAAGCACCTAGATTTTCTATGTTTTTGAAATGCAAATATATCATTTTGGAAAAGTAATTTTGTCTTTTCTATGAATTTGGGTCAAAGAAAGCTCATTTCTATGGAATTGAGATGATCTCAGTACTGTTTATCAATGCGTTTATGAAATTTTTATCAAATGGCCAAGAAGCACCTAGATTTTCTATGTTTTTGAAATGCAAATATATCATTTTGGAAAGGTAATTTTGTCTTTTCTATGAATTTGGGTCAAAGAAAGCTCATTTCTTTGGAATTGAGATTATCTCAGTACTGTTAATCAATGCGTTTATGAAATTTTTAACAAATGACCATGAAGCACCTAGATTTTCTATGTTTTTGAAATGCAAATATATCATTTTGGAAAGGTAATTTTGTCTTTTCTATGAATTTGGGTCAAAGAAAGCTCATTTCTTTGGAATTGAGATGATCTCAGTACTGTTAATCAATGCGTTTATGAAATTTTTAGCAAATGGCCAAGAAGCACCTAGATTTTCTATGTTTTTGAAATGCAAATATATCATTTTGGAAAAGTAATTTTGTCTTTTCTATGAATTTGGGTCAAAGAAAGCTCATTTCTATGGAATTGAGATGATCTCAGTACTGTTAATCAATGCATTGATGAAATTTTAAACAAATGGCCAAGAAGCACCTAGATTTTCTATGTTTTTGAAATGCAAATATATCATTTTGGAAAGGTAAATTTGTCTTTTCTATGAAATTGGGTCAAAGAAAGCTCATTTCTATGGAATTGAGATGATCTCAGTACTGTTAATCAATGCGTTTATGAAATTTTTATCAAATGGCCAAGAAGCACCTAGAATAAAAAAAATATAAAAAAGGTAATTTTGTCTGTTTTATGAATTTGGGTCAAAGAAAGCTCATTGCTATGGAATTGAGATGATCTCAGTACTGTTAATCAATGCGTTTATGAAATTTTTATCAAATGGCCAAGAAGCACCTAGATTTTCTATGTTTTTGAAATGCAAATATATCATTTTGGAAAGGTAATTTTGTCTTTTCTATGAATTTGGGTCAAAGAAAGCTCATTTCTTTGGAATTGAGATGATCTCAGTACTGTTAATCAATGTCGTTTATGAAATTTTTAACAAATGGCCAAGAAGCACCTAGATTTTCTATGTTTTTGAAATGCAAATATATAATTTTGGAAAAGTAATTTTGTCTTTTCTATGAATTTGGGTCAAAGAAAGCTCATTTCTATGGAATTGAGATGATCTCAGTACTGTTAATCAATGCGTTTATGAAATTTTTAGCAAATGGCCAAGAAGCACCTAGATTTTCTATGTTTTTGAAATGCAGATATATCATTTTGGAAAAGTAATTTTGTCTTTTCTATGAATTTGGGTCAAAGAAAGCTCATTTCTATGGAATTGAGATGATCTCAGTACTGTTAATCAATGCATTGATGAAATTTTTAACAAATGGCCAAGAAGCACCTAGATTTTCTATGTTTTTGAAATGCAAATATATCATTTTGGAAAGGTAAATTTGTCTTTTCTATGAAATTGGGTCAAAGAAAGCTCATTTCTATGGAATTGAGATGATCTCAGTACTGTTAATCAATGCGTTTATGAAATTTTTATCAAATGGCCAAGAAGCACCTAGAATAAAAAAAATATAAAAAAGGTAATTTTGTCTGTTTTATGAATTTGGGTCAAAGAAAGCTCATTGCTATGGAATTGAGATGATCTCAGTACTGTTAATCAATGCGTTTATGAAATTTTTATCAAATGGCCAAGAAGCACCTAGATTTTTTATGTTTTTGAAATTCAAATATATCATTTTGGAAAGGTAATTTTGTCTTTTCTATGAATTTGGGTCAAAGAAAGCTCATTTCTTTGGAATTGAGATGATCTCAGTACTGTAAATCAATGCGTTAATGAAATTTTTAACAAATGGCCAAGAAGCACCTAGATTTTCTATGTTTTTGAAATGCAAATATATCATTTTGGAAAAGTAATTTTGTCTTTTCTATGAATTTGGGTCAAAGAAAGCTCATTTCTATGGAATTGAGATGATCTCAGTACTGTTAATCAATGCGTTGATGAAATTTTTAACAAATGGCCAAGAAGCACCTAGATTTTCTATGTTTTTGAAATGCAAATATATCATTTTGGAAAGGTAATTTTGTCTTTTCTATGAATTTGGGTCAAAGAAAGCTCATTTCTTTGGAATTGAGATGATCTCAGTACTGTTAATCAATGAGTTTATGAAATTTTTAACAAATGGCCAAGAAGCACCTAGATTTTCTATGTTTTTGAAATGCAAATATATCATTTTGGAAAAGTAATTTTGTCTTTTCTATGAATTTGGGTCAAAGAAAGCGCATTTCTATGGAATTGAGATGATCTCAGTACTGTTAATCAATGCGTTGATGAAATTTTTAACAAATGGCCAAGAACCACCTAGATTTTCTATGTTTTTGAAATGCAAATATATCATTTTGGAAAGGTAAATTTGTCTTTTCTATGAAATTGGGTCAAAGAAAGCTCATTTCTATGGAATTGAGATGATCTCAGTACTGTTAATCAATGCGTTTATGAAATTTTTATCAAATGGCCAAGAAGCACCTAGATTTTTTATGTTTTTGAAATGCAAATATATCATTTTGGAAAGGTAATTTTGTCTTTTCTATGAATTTGGGTCAAAGAAAGCTCATTTCTTTGGAATTGAGATGATCTCAGTACTGTAAATCAATGCGTTAATGAAATTTTTAACAAATGGCCAAGAAGCACCTAGATTTTCTATGTTTTTGAAATGCAAATATATCATTTTGGAAAGGTAATTTTGTCTTTTCTATGAATTTGGGTCAAAGAAAGCTCATTTCTATGGAATTGAGATGATCTCAGTACTGTTAATCAATGCGTTGATGAAATTTTTAACAAATGGCCAAGAACCACCTAGATTTTCTATGTTTTTGAAATGCAAATATATCATTTTGGAAAGGTAAATTTGTCTTTTCTATGAAATTGGGTCAAACAAAGCTCATTTCTATGGAATTGAGATGATCTCAGTACTGTTAATCAATGCGTTTATGAAATTTTTATCAAATGGCCAAGAAGCACCTAGATTTTTTATGTTTTTGAAATGCAAATATATCATTTTGGAAAGGTAATTTTGTCTTTTCTATGAATTTGGGTCAAAGAAAGCTCATTTCTTTGGAATTGAGATGATCTCAGTACTGTAAATCAATGCGTTAGTGAAATTTTTAACAAATGGCCAAGAAGCACCTAGATTTTCTATGTTTTTGAAATGCAAATATATCATTTTGGAAAAGTAATTTTGTCTTTTCTATGAATTTGGGTCAAAGAAAGCTCATTTCTATGGAATTGAGATGATCTCAGTACTGTTAATCAATGCGTTTATCAAATTTTTATCAAATGGCCCAGAAGCACCTAGATTTTCTATGTTTTTGAAATGCAAATATATCATTTTGGAAAGGTAATTTTGTCTTTTTTATGAATTTAGGTCAAAGAAAGCTCATTTCTTTGGAATTTTGATGATCTCAGTACTGTTAATCAATGCGTTTATGAAATTTTTAACAAATGACCATGAAGCACCTAGATTTTCTATGTTTTTGAAATGCAAATATATCATTTTGGAAAGGTAATTTTGTCTTTTCTATGAATTTGGGTCAAAGAAAGCTCATTTCTATGGAATTGCGATGATCTCAGTACTGTTAATCAATGCGTTTATGAAATTTTTATCAAATGGCCAAGAAGCACCTAGATTTTCTATGTTTTTGAAATGCAAATATATCATTTTGGAAAGGTAATTTTGTCTTTTCTATGAATTTGGGTCAAAAAAAGCTCATTTCTTTGGAATTGAGATGATCTCAGTACTGTTAATCAATGCGTTTAAGAAATTTTTAACAAATGACCATGAAGCACCTAGATTTTCTATGTTTTTGAAATGCAAATATATCATTTTGGAAAGGTAATTTTGTCTTTTCTATGAATTTGGGTCAAAGAAAGCTCATTTCTTTGGAATTGAGATGATCTCAGTACTGTTAATCAATGCGTTTATGAAATTTTTAGCAAATGGCCAAGAAGCACCTAGATTTTCTATGTTTTTGAAATGCAAATATATCATTTTGGAAAAGTAATTTTGTCTTTTCTATGAATTTGGGTCAAAGAAAGCTCATTTCTATGGAATTGAGATGATCTCAGTACTGTTAATCAATGCATTGATGAAATTTTTAACAAATGGCCAAGAAGCACCTAGATTTTCTATGTTTTTGAAATGCAAATATATCATTTTGGAAAGGTAAATTTGTCTTTTCTATGAAATTGGGTCAAAGAAAGCTCATTTCTATGGAATTGAGATGATCTCAGTACTGTTAATCAATGCGTTTATGAAATTTTTATCAAATGGCCAAGAAGCACCTAGAATAAAAAAAATATAAAAAAGGTAATTTTGTCTGTTTTATGAATTTGGGTCAAAGAAAGCTCATTGCTATGGAATTGAGATGATCTCAGTACTGTTAATCAATGCGTTTATGAAATTTTTATCAAATGACCAAGAAGCACCTAGATTTTCTATGTTTTTGAAATGCAAATATATCATTTTGGAAAGGTAATTTTGTCTTTTCTATGAATTTGGGTCAAAGAAAGCTCATTTCTTTGGAATTGAGATGATCTCAGTACTGCTAATCAATGTCGTTTATGAAATTTTTAACAAATGGCCAAGAAGCACCTAGATTTTCTATGTTTTTGAAATGCAAATATATCATTTTGGAAAAGTAATTTTGTCTTTTCTATGAATTTGGGTCAAAGAAAGCTCATTTCTATGGAATTGAGATGATCTCAGTACTGTTAATCAATCCGTTTATGAAATTTTTAACAAATGGCCAAGAAGCACCTAGATTTTCTATGTTTTTGAAATGCAAATATATAATTTTGGAAAAGTTATTTTGTCTTTTCTATGAATTTGGGTCAAGAAAAGCTCATTTCTATGGAATTGAGATGATCTCAGCACTGTTAATCAATGCGTTGATGAAATTTTTAACAAATGGCCAAGAAGCACCTAGATTTTCTATGTTTTTGAAATGCAAATATATCATTTTGGAAAGGTAATTTTGTCTTTTCTATGAATTTGGGTCAAAGAAAGCTCATTTCTTTGGAATTGAGATGATCTCAGTACTGCTAATCAATGTCGTTTATGAAATTTTTAACAAATTGCCAAGAAGCACCTAGATTTTCTATGTTTTTGAAATGCAAATATATCATTTTGGAAAAGTAATTTTGTCTTTTCTATGAATTTGGGTCAAAGAAAGCTCATTTCTATGGAATTGAGATGATCTCAGTACTGTTAATCAATGCGTTGATGAAATTTTTAACAAATGGCCAAGAACCACCTAGATTTTCTATGTTTTTGAAATGCAAATATATCATTTTGGAAAGGTAAATTTGTCTTTTCTATGAAATTGGGTCAAAGAAAGCTCATTTCTATGGAATTGAGATGATCTCAGTACTGTTAATCAATGCGTTAATGAAATTTTTATCAAATGGCCAAGAAGCACCTAGATTTTTTATGTTTTTGAAATGCAAATATATCATTTTGGAAAGGTAATTTTGTCTTTTCTATGAATTTGGGTCAAAGAAAGCTCATTTCTTTGGAATTGAGATGATCTCAGTACTGTAAATCAATGCGTTAATGAAATTTTTAACAAATGGCCAAGAAGCACCTAGATTTTCTATGTTTTTGAAATGCAAATATATCATTTTGGAAAAGTAATTTTGTCTTTTCTATGAATTTGGGTCAAAGAAAGCTCATTTCTATGGAATTGAGATGATCTCAGTACTGTTAATCAATGCGTTTATCAAATTTTTATCAAATGGCCCAGAAGCACCTAGATTTTCTATGTTTTTGAAATGCAAATATATCATTTTGGAAAGGTAATTTTGTCTTTTTTATGAATTTAGGTCAAAGAAAGCTCATTTCTTTGGAATTTTGATGATCTCAGTACTGTTAATAAATGCGTTTATGAAATTTTTAACAAATGACCATGAAGCACCTAGATTTTCTATGTTTTTGAAATGCAAATATATCATTTTGGAAAGGTAATTTTGTCTTTTCTATGAATTTGGGTCAAAGAAAGCTCATTTCTATGGAATTGCGATGATCTCAGTACTGTTAATCAATGCGTTTATGAAATTTTTATCAAATGGCCAAGAAGCACCTAGATTTTCTATGTTTTTGAAATGCAAATATATCATTTTGGAAAGGTAATTTTGTCTTTTCTATGAATTTGGGTCAAAGAAAGCTCATTTCTTTGGAATTGAGATGATCTCAGTACTGTTAATCAATGCGTTTATGAAATTTTTAGCAAATGGCCAAGAAGCACCTAGATTTTCTATGTTTTTGAAATGCAAATATATCATTTTGGAAAGGTATTTTTGTCTTTTCTATGAATTTGGGTCAAAGAAAGCTCATTTCTTTGGAATTGAGATGATCTCAGTACTGCTAATCAATGTCGTTTATGAAATTTTTAACAAATGGCCAAGAAGCACCTAGATTTTCTATGTTTTTGAAATGCAAATATATCATTTTGGAAAAGTAATTTTGTCTTTTCTATGAATTTGGGTCAAAGAAAGCTCATTTCTATGGAATTGAGATGATCTCAGTACTGTTAATCAATCCGTTTATGAAATTTTTAACAAATGGCCAAGAAGCACCTAGATTTTCTATGTTTTTGAAATGCAAATATATCATTTTGGAAAAGTTATTTTGTCTTTTCTATGAATTTGGGTCAAGGAAAGCTCATTTCTATGGAATTGAGATGATCTCAGTACTGTTAATCAATGCGTTGATGAAATTTTTAACAAATGGCCAAGAAGCACCTAGATTTTCTATGTTTTTGAAATGCAAATATATCATTTTGGAAAGGTAATTTTGTCTTTTCTATGAATTTGGGTCAAAGAAAGCTCATTTCTTTGGAATTGAGATGATCTCAGTACTGTTAATCAATGAGTTTATGAAATTTTTAACAAATGGCCAAGAAGCACCTAGATTTTCTATGTTTTTGAAATGCAAATATATCATTTTGGAAAAGTAATTTTGTCTTTTCTATGAATTTGGGTCAAAGAAAGCTCATTTCTATGGAATTGAGATGATCTCAGTACTGTTAATCAATGCGTTGATGAAATTTTTAACAAATGGCCAAGAACCACCTAGATTTTCTATGTTTTTGAAATGCAAATATATCATTTTGGAAAGGTAAATTTGTCTTTTCTATGAAATTGGGTCAAAGAAAGCTCATTTCTATGGAATTGAGATGATCTCAGTACTGTTAATCAATGCGTTTATGAAATTTTTATCAAATGGCCAAGAAGCACCTAGAATAAAAAAAAAATAAAAAAGGTAATTTTGTCTGTTTTATGAATTTGGGTCAAAGAAAGCTCATTTCTATGGAATTGAGATGATCTCAGTACTGTTAATCAATGCGTTTATGAAATTTTTAACAAATGGCCAAGAAGCACCTAGATTTTCTATGTTTTTGAAATGCAAATATATCATTTTGGATACGTAATTTTGTCTTTTCTATGAATTTGGGTCAAAGAAAGCTCATTTCTTTGGAATTGAGATGATCTCAGTACTGTTAATCAATGCATTTATGAAATTTTTAACAAATGGCCAAGAAGCACCTAGATTTTCTATGTTTTTGAAATGCAAATATCATTTTGGAAAAGTAATTTTGTCTTTTCTATGAATTTGGGTCAAAGAAATCTCATTTCTATGGAATTGAGATGATCTCAGTACTGTTAATCAATGCGTGTATGAAATTTTTAACAAATGGCCAAGAAGCACCTAGATTTTCTATGTTTTTGAAATGCAAATATATAATTTTATAAAGATAATTTTGTTTTTTCTATGAATTTGGGTCAAAGAAAGCTCATTTCTTTGGAATTGAGATGATCTCAGTACTGTTAATCAATGCGTTTATGATTTTTTTATCAAATGGCCAAGAAGCACCTAGATTTTCTATGTTTTTGAAATGCAGATATATCATTTTGGAAAGGTAATTTTGTCTTTTCTATGAATTTGGGTCAAAGAAAGCTCATTTCTATGGAATTGAGATGATCTCAGTATTGTTAATCAATGCGTTTATGAAATTTTTAACAAATGGCCAAGAAGCACCTAGATTTTCTATGTTTTTGAAATGCAAATATATCATTTTGGAAAGGTAGTTTTGTCTTTTCTAAGAATTTGGGTCAAAGAAAGCTCATTTCTATGGAATTGAGATGATCTCAGTACTGTTAATCAATGCGTTTATGAAATTTTTATCAAATGGCCAAGAAGCACCTAGAATAAAAAAAAAAAAAATAAAAAAGGTAATTTTGTCTGTTTTATGAATTTGGGTCAAAGAAAGCTCATTTCTATGGAATTGAGATGATCTCAGTACTGTTAATCAATGCGTTTATGAAATTTTTATCAAATGGCCATGAAGCACCTAGATTTTCTATGTTTTTGAAATGCAAATATATCATTTTGGAAAGGTAATTTTGTCTTTTCTATGAATTTAGGTCAAAGAAAGCTCATTTCTTTGGAATTGAGATGATCTCAGTACTGTTAAACAATGCGTTTATGAAATTTTTAACAAATGGCCAAGAAGCACCTAGATTTTCTATGTTTTTGAAATGCAAATATATCATTTTGGAAAAGTAATTTTGTCTTTTCTATGAATTTGGGTCAAAGAAAGCTCATTTCTATGGAATTGAGATGATCTCAGTACTGTTAATCAATGCGTTGATGAAATTTTTAACAAATGGCCAAGAAGCACCTAGATTTTCTATGTTTTTGAAATGCAAATATATAATTTTATAAAGATAATTTTGTTTTTTCTATGAATTTGGGTCAAAGAAAGCTCATTTCTTTGGAATTGAGATGATCTCAGTACTGTTAATCAATGCGTTTATGATTTTTTTATCAAATGGCCAAGAAGCACCTAGATTTTCTATGT
This sequence comes from Melanostoma scalare, assembly GCA_949752695.1. Taxonomy (NCBI): domain Eukaryota; kingdom Metazoa; phylum Arthropoda; class Insecta; order Diptera; family Syrphidae; genus Melanostoma; species Melanostoma scalare. Next base: position 108,327,753 of record OX456984.1, on the reverse strand, counting down.
TTTTGAAATGCAGATATATCATTTTGGAAAGGTAATTTTGTCTTTTCTATGAATTTGGGTCAAAGAAAGCTCATTTCTATGGAATTGAGATGATCTCAGTATTGTTAATCAATGCGTTTATGAAATTTTTAACAAATGGCCAAGAAGCACCTAGATTTTCTATGTTTTTGAAATGCAAATATATCATTTTGGAAAGGTAGTTTTGTCTTTTCTAAGAATTTGGGTCAAAGAAAGCTCATTTCTATGGAATTGAGATGATCTCAGTACTGTTAATCAATGCGTTTATGAAATTTTTATCAAATGGCCAAGAAGCACCTAGAATAAAAAAAAAAAAAATAAAAAAGGTAATTTTGTCTGTTTTATGAATTTGGGTCAAAGAAAGCTCATTTCTATGGAATTGAGATGATCTCAGTACTGTTAATCAATGCGTTTATGAAATTTTTATCAAATGGCCATGAAGCACCTAGATTTTCTATGTTTTTGAAATGCAAATATATCATTTTGGAAAGGTAATTTTGTCTTTTCTATGAATTTAGGTCAAAGAAAGCTCATTTCTTTGGAATTGAGATGATCTCAGTACTGTTAAACAATGCGTTTATGAAATTTTTAACAAATGGCCAAGAAGCACCTAGATTTTCTATGTTTTTGAAATGCAAATATATCATTTTGGAAAAGTAATTTTGTCTTTTCTATGAATTTGGGTCAAAGAAAGCTCATTTCTATGGAATTGAGATGATCTCAGTACTGTTAATCAATGCGTTGATGAAATTTTTAACAAATGGCCAAGAAGCACCTAGATTTTCTATGTTTTTGAAATGCAAATATATCATTTTGGAAAGGTAAATTTGTCTTTTCTATGAAATTGGGTCAAAGAAAGCTCATTTCTATGGAGTTGAGATGATCTCAGTACTGTTAATCAATGCGTTTATGAAATTATTAAATGGCCAAGAAGCACCTAGAATAAAAAAAAAATAAAAAAGGTAATTTTGTCTGTTTTATGAATTTGGGTCAAAGAAAGCTCATTTTTATGGAATTGAGAAGATCTCAGTACTGTTAATCAATGCGTTTATGAAATTTTTATCAAATGGCCAAGAAGCACCTAGATTTTCTATGTTTTTGAAATGCAAATATATCATTTTGGAAAGGTAATTTTGTCTTTTCTATGAATTTGGGTCAAAGAAAGCTCATTTCTTTGGAATTGAGATGATCTCAGTACTGTTAATCATTGCGTTTATGAAATTTTTATCAAATGGCCAAGAAGCACCTAGATTTTCTATGTTTTTGAAATGCAAATATATCATTTCGGAAAGGTAATTTTGTCTTTTCTATGAATTTGGGTCAAAAGAAAGCTCATTTCTATGGAATTGAGATGATCTCAGTACTGTTAATCAATGCGTTTATGAAATTTTTAACAAATGGCCAAGAAGCTCCTAGATTTCTATGTTTTTGAAATGCAAATATATCATTATGGAAAGGTAATTTTGTCTTTTCTATGAATTTGGGTCAAAGAAAGCTCATTTCTATGGAATTGAGATGATCTCAGTACTGTTAATCAATGCGTTTATGAAATTTTTATCAAATGGTCAAGAAGCACCTAAAATAAAAAAAAAATAAAAAAGGTAATTTTGTCTGTTTTATGAATTTATGTCAAAGAAAGCTCCTTTTTATGGAATTGAGATGATCTCAGTACTGTTAATCAATGCGTTTATGAAATTTTTAACAAATGGCCAAGAAGCACCTAGATTTTCTATGTTTTTGAAATGCAAATATCATTTTGGAAAAGTAATTTTGTCTTTTCTATGAATTTGGGTCAAAGAAATCTCATTTCTATGGAATTGAGATGATCTCAGTACGTTAATCAATGCGTTTATGAAATTTTTAACAAATGGCCAAGAAGCACCTAGATTTTCTTTGTTTTTGAAATGCAAATATATCATTTTGGAAAGGTAATTTTGTCTTTTCTATGAATTTGGGTCAAAGAAAGCTCATTTCTATGGAATTGAGATGATCTCAGTACTGTTAATCAATGCGTTTATGAAATTTTTAACAAATGGCTAAGAAGCACCTAGATTTTCTATGTTTTTGAAATGCAAATATATCATTTTGGAAAGGTAATTTTGTTTTTTTTTCTGAATTTGGGTCAAAGAAAGCTCATTTCTATGGAATTGAGATGATCTCAGTACTGTTAATCAATGCGTTTATGAAACTTTTATCAAATGGCCAAGAAGCACCTAGATTTTCTATGTTTTTGAAATGCAAGTATATCATTTTGAAAAAGTAATTTTGTCTTTTCTATGAATTTGGGTCAAAGAAAGCTCATTTCTATGGAATTGAGATGATCTCAGTACTGTTAATCAATGCGTTGATGAAATTTTTAACAAATGGCCAAGAACCACCTAGATTTTCTATGTTTTTGAAATGCAAATATATCATTTTGGAAAGGTAAATTTGTCTTTTCTATGAAATTGGGTCAAAGAAAGCTCATTTCTATGGAATTGAGATGATCTCAGTACTGTTAATAAATGCGTTTATGAAATATTTTAACAAATGGCCAAGAAGCACCTAGATTTTCTATGTTTTTGAAATGCAAATATATCATTTTGGAAAGGTAATTTTGTCTTTTCTATGAATTTGGGTCAAAGAATGCTCATTTCTATGGAATTGAGATGATCTCAGTACTGTTAATCAATGCGTTTATGAAATTTTTAACAAATGGCCAAGAAGCACCTAGATTTTCTATGTTTTTGAAATGCAAATATATCATTTTGGAAAGGTAATTTTGTCTTATCTATGAATTTGGGTCAAAGAAAGCTCATTTCTATGGAATTGAGATGATCTCAGTACTGTTAATCAATGCGTTTATGAAATTTTTTATCAAATGGCCAAGAAGCACCTAGATTTTCTATGTTTTTGAAATGCAAATATATCATTTTGGAAAGGTAATTTTGTTTTTTCTATGAACTTGGGTCAAAGAAAGCTCATTTCTATGGAATTGAGATGATCTCAGTACTGTTAATCAATGCGTTTATGAAATTTTTATCAAATGGCCAAGAAGCACCTAGATTTTCTATGTTTTTGAAATGCAAATATATCATTTTGGAAAGGTAATTTTGTCTTTTCTATGAATTTGGGTCAAAGAAAACTCATTTCTGTGGAATTGAGATGATCTCAGTACTGTTAATCAATGCGTTTATGAAATTTTTAACAAATGGCCAAGAAGCACTTAGATTTTCTATGTTTTTGAAATGCAAATACATCATTTTGGAAAGGTAATTTTGTCTTTTCTATGAATTTGGGTCAAAGAAAGCTCATTGCTATGGAATTGAGATGATCTCAGTACTGTTAATCAATGCGTTTATGAAATTTTTATCAAATGGCCAAGAAGCACCTAGATTTTCTATGGTTTTGAAATGCAAATATATCATTTTGGAAAGGTAATTTTGTCTTTTCTATGAATTTGGGTCAAAGAAAGCTCATTTCTATGGAATTGAGATGATCTCAGTACTGTTAATCAATGCGTTTATGAAATTTTTATCAAATGGCCAAGAAGCACCTAGATTTTCTATGTTTTTGACATGCAAATATATCATTTTGGAAAGGTAATTTTGTCTTTTCTATGAATTTGGGTCAAAGAAAGCTCATTTCTATGGAATTGAGATGATCTCAGTACTGTTAATGAATGCGTTTATAAAATTTTTAACAAATGGCCAAGAAGCACCTAGATTTTCTATGTTTTTGAAATGCAAATATATCATTTTGGAAAGGTAAATTTGTCTTTTCTATGAAATTGGGTCAAAGAAAGCTCATTTCTATGGAATTGAGATGATCTCAGTACTGTTAATCAATGCGTTTATGAAATTTTTATCAAATGGCCAAGAAGCACCTAAAATAAAAAAAAAATAAAAAAGGTAATTTTGTCTGTTTTATGAATTTGGGTCAAAGAAAGCTCATTTTTATGGAATTGAGATGATCTCAGTACTGTTAATCAATGCGTTTATGAAATTTTTAACAAATGGCCAAGAAGCACCTAGATTTTCTATGTTTTTGAAATGCAAATATCATTTTGGAAAAGTAATTTTGTCTTTTCTATGAATTTGGGTCAAAGAAAGCTCATTTCTATGGAATTGAGATGATCTCAGTACTGTTAATGAATGCGTTTATAAAATTTTTAACAAATGGCCAAGAAGCACCTAGATTTTCTATGTTTTTGAAATGCAAATATATCATTTTGGAAAGGTAAATTTGTCTTTTCTATGAAATTGGGTCAAAGAAAGCTCATTTCTATGGAATTGAGATGATCTCAGTACTGTTAATCAATGCGTTTATGAAATTTTTATCAAATGGCCAAGAAGCACCTAAAATAAAAAAAAAATAAAAAAGGTAATTTTGTCTGTTTTATGAATTTGGGTCAAAGAAAGCTCATTTTTATGGAATTGAGATGATCTCAGTACTGTTAATCAATGCGTTTATGAAATTTTTAACAAATGGCCAAGAAGCACCTAGATTTTCTATGTTTTTGAAATGCAAATATCATTTTGGAAAAGTAATTTTGTCTTTTCTATGAATTTGGGTCAAAGAAAGCTCATTTCTTTGGAATTGAGATGATCTCAGTACTGTTAATCAATGTCGTTTATGAAATTTTTAACAAATGGCCAAGAAGCACCTAGATTTTCTATGTTTTTGAAATGCAAATATATCATTTTGGAAAAGTAATTTTGTCTTTTCTATGAATTTGGGTCAAAGAAAGCTCATTTCTATTTAATTGAGATGATCTCAGTACTGTTAATCAGTGCGTTTATGAAATTTTTAACAAATGGCCAAGAAGCACCTAGATTTTCTATGTTTTTGAAATGCAAATATATCATTTTGGAAAGGTAATTTTGTTTTTTTTTTCTGAATTTGGGTCAAAGAAAGCTCATTTCTATGAAATTGAGATGATCTCAGTACTGTTAATCAATGTGTTTATGAAATTTTTATCAAATGGCCAAGAAGCACCTAGATTTTCTATGTTTTTGAAATGCAAATATATAATTTTGGAAAGGTAATTTTGTCTTTTTTATGAATTTGGGTCAAAGAAAGCTCATTTCTATGGAATTGAGATGATCTCAGTACTGTTAATCAATGCGTTTATGAAACTTTTATCAAATGGCCAAGAAGCACCTAGATTTTCTATGTTTTTGAAATGCAAGTATATCATTTTGAAAAAGTAATTTTGTCTTTTCTATGAATTTGGGTCAAAGAAATCTAATTTCTTTGGAATTGAGATGATCTCAGTACTGTTTATCAATGCGTTTATGAAATTTTTAACAAATGGCCAAGAAGCACCTAGATTTTCTATGTTTTTGAAATGCAAATATATCATTTTGGAAAGGTAATTTTGTCTTTTCTATGAATTTGGGTCAAAGAAAGCTCATTTCTATGGAATTGAGATGATCTCAGTACTGTTAATCAATGCGTTTATGAAATTTTTAACAAATGGCCAAGAAGCACCTAGATTTTCTATGTTTTTGAAATGCTAAAATATCATTTTGGAAAGGTAATTTTGTCTTTTCTATGAATTTCGGTCAAAGAAAGCTCATTTCTATGGAATTGAGATGATCTCAGTACTGTTAATAAATGCGTTTATGAAATTTTTAACAAATGGCCAAGAAGCACCTAGATTTTCTATGTTTTTGAAATGCAAATATATCATTTTGGAAAGGTAATTTTGTCTTTTCTATGAATTTGGGTCAAAGAAAGCTCATTTCTATGGAATTGAGATGATCTCAGTACTGTTAATCAATGCGTTTATGAAATTTTTAACAAATGGCCAAGAAGCACCTAGATTTTCTATGTTTTTGAAATGCAAATATATCATTTTGGAAAGGTAATTTTGTCTTATCTATGAATTTGGGTCAAAGAAAGCTCATTTCTATGGAATTGAGATGATCTCAGTACTGTTAATCAATGCGTTTATGAAATTTTTTATCAAATGGCCAAGAAGCACCTAGATTTTCTATGTTTTTGAAATGCAAATATATCATTTTGGAAAGGTAATTTTGTTTTTTCTATGAACTTGGGTCAAAGAAAGCTCATTTCTATGGAATTGAGATGATCTCAGTACTGTTAATCAATGCGTTTATGAAATTTTTATCAAATGGCCAAGAAGCACCTAGATTTTCTATGTTTTTGAAATGCAAATATATCATTTTGGAAAGGTAATTTTGTCTTTTCTATGAATTTGGGTCAAAGAAAACTCATTTCTGTTGAATTGAGATGATCTCAGTACTGTTAATCAATGCGTTTATGAAATTTTTAACAAATGGCCAAGAAGCACCTAGATTTTCTATGTTTTTGAAATGCAAATACATCATTTTGGAAAGGTAATTTTGTCTTTTCTATGAATTTGGGTCAAAGAAAGCTCATTTCTATGGAATTGAGATGATCTCAGTACTGTTAATCAATGCGTTTATGAAATTTTTATCAAATGGCCAAGAAGCACCTAGATTTTCTATGTTTTTGAAATGCAAATATATCATTTTGGAAAGGTAATTTTGTCTTTTCTATGAATTTGGGTCAAAGAAAGCTCATTTCTGTGGAATTGAGATGATCTCAGTACTGTTAATCAATGCGTTTATGAAATTTTTATCAAATGGCCAAGAAGCACCTAGATTTTCTATGTTTTTGAAATGCAAATATATCATTTTGGAACGGTAATTTTGTCTTTTCTATGAATTTGGGTCAAAGAAATCTCATTTCTATGGAATTGAGATGATCTCAGTACTGTTTATCAATGCGTTTATGAAATTTTTAACAAATGGCCAAGAAGCACCTAGATTTTCTATGTTTTTGAATTGCAAATATATCATTTTGGAAAGGTTATTTTGTCTTTTCTATGAATTTGGGTCAAAGAAAGCTCATTTCTATGGAATTGAGATTATCTCAGTACTGTTAATCAATGCGTTTATGAAATTTTTATCAAATGGCCAAGAAGCACCTAGATTTTCTATGTTTTTGAAATGCAAATATATCATTTTGGAAAGGTAATTTTGTCTTTTCTATGAAATTGGGTCAAAAAAAGCTCATTTCAATGGAATTGAAATGATCTCAGTACTGTTAATCAATGCGTTTATGAAATTTTTAACAAATGGCCAAGAAGCACCTAGATTTTCTATGTTTTTGAAATGCAAATATATCATTTTGGAAAGATAATTTTGTCTTTTCTATGAATTTGGGTCAAAGAAAGCTCATTTCTATGGAATTGAGATTATCTCAGTACTGTTAATCAATGCGTTTATGAAATTTTTATCAAATGGCCAAGAAGCACCTAGATTTTCTATGTTTTTGAAATGCAAATATATCATTTTGGAAAGGTAATTTTGTCTTTTCTATGAGATTGGGTCAAAAAAAGCTCATTTCTATGGAATTAAGATGATCTCAGTACTGTTAATCAATGCGTTTATGAAATTTTTATCAAATGGCCAAGAAGCACCTAGATTTTCTATGTTTTTGAAATGCAAATATATCATTTTGGAAAGGTAATTTTGTCTTTTCTATGAATTTGGGTCAAAAAAAGCTCATTTCTATGGAATTGAGATGATCTCAGTACTGTTAATCAATGCGTTTATGAAATTTTTATCAAATGGCCTAGAAGCACCTAGATTTTCTATGTTTTTGAAATGCAAATATATCATTTTGGAAAGGTAATTTTGTCTTTTCTATGAATTTGGGTCAAAGAAAGCTCATTTCTGTGGAATTGAGATGATCTCAGTACTGTTTATCAATGCGTTTATGAAATTTTTAACAAATGGCCAAGAAGCACCTAGATTTTCTATGTTTTTAAAATGCAAATATATCATTTTGTAAAGGTAATTTTGTCTTTTCTATGATTTTGGGTCAAAGAAAGTTCATTTCTATGGAATTGAGATGATCTCAGTACTGTTAATCAATGCGTTTATGAAATTTTTATCAAATGGCCAAGAAGCACCTAGATTTTCTATGTTTTTGAAATGCAAATATATCATTTTGGAAAGGTAATTTTGTCTTATCTATGATTTTGGGTCAAAGAAAGTTCATTTCTATGGAATTGAGATGATCTCAGTACTGTTAATCAATGCGTTTATGAAATTTTTATCAAATGGCCAAGAAGCACCTAGATTTTCTATGTTTTTGAAATGCAAATATATCATTTTGGAAAGGTAATTTTGTCTTATCTATGAATTTGGGTCAAAGAAAGCTCATTTCTATGGAATTGAGATGATCTCAGTACTGTTAATCAAGGCGTTTATGAAATTTTTAACAAAGAAAGCTCATTTCAATGGAATTGAAATGATCTCAGTACTGTTAATCAATGCGTTTATGAAATTTTTAACAAATGGTCAAGAAGCACCTAGATTTGCTATGTTTGTGAAATGCAAATATATCATTTTGGAAAGGTAATTTTGTCTTTTATATGAATTTGGGTCAAAGAAAGCTCATTTCTATGGAATTGAGAGGATCTCAGTACTGTTAATCAATTCGTTTATGAAACTTTTATCAAATGGCCAAGAAGCACCTAGATTTTCTATGTTTTTGAAATGCAAATATATCATTTTGGAAAGGTAATTTTGTCTTTTCTATGAAATTGGGTCAAAAAAGCTCATTTCTATGGAATTAAGATGATCTCAGTACTGTTAATCAATGCGTTTATGAAATTTTTATCAAATGGCCAAGAAGCACCTAGATTTTCTATGTTTTTGAAATGCAAATATATCATTTTGGAAAGGTAATTTTGTCTTTTCTATGAATTTGGGTCAAAGAAAGCTCATTTCTATGGAATTGAGATGATCTCAGTACTGTTAATCAATGCGTTTATGAAATTTTTATCAAATGGCCTAGAAGCACCTAGATTTTCTATGTTTTTGAAATGCAAATATATCATTTTGGAAAGGTAATTTCGTCTTTTCTATGAATTTGGGTCAAAGAAAACTCATTTCTGTGGAATTGAGATGATCTTAGTACTGTTAATCAATGCGTCTATGAAATTTTTAACAAATGGCCAAGAAGCACCTAGATTTTCTATGTTTTTGAAATGCAAATACATCATTTTGGAAAGGTAATTTTGTCTTTTCTATGAATTTGGGTCAAAGAAAGCTCATTTCTATGGAATTGAGATGATCTCAGTACTGTTAATCAATGCGTTTATGAAATTTTTATCAAATGGCCAAGAAGCACCTAGATTTTCTATGTTTTTGAAATGCAAATATATCATTTTGGAAAGGTAATTTTGTCTTTTCTATGAATTTGGGTCAAAGAAAGCTCATTTCTATGGAATTGAGATGATCTCAGTACTGTTAATCAATGCGTTTATGAAATTTTTATCAAATGGCCAAGAAGCACCTAGATTTTCTATGTTTTTGAAATGCAAATATATCATTTTGGAAAGGTAATTTTGTCTTTTCTATGAATTTGGGTCAAAGAAATCTCATTTCTATGGAATTGAAATGATCTCAGTACTGTTAATCAATGCGTTTATGAAATTTTTTACAAATGGCCAAGAAGCACCTAGATTTTCTATGTTTTTGAAATGCAAATATATCATTTTGGAAAGGTAAATTTGTTTTTTCTATGAATTTGGGTCAAAGAAAGCTCATTTCTATGGAATTGAGATGATCTCAGTAGTGTTAATCAAGGCGTTTATGAAATTTTTAACAAATGGCCAAGAAGCACCTAGATTTTCTATGTCTTTGAAATGCAAATACATCATTTTTTAAAGGTAATTTTGTCTTTTCTATGAATTTGGGTCAAAGAAAGCTCATTTCAATTCCATTGAAAGTACTGTTAATCAATGCGTTTATGAAATTTTTAACAAATGGCCAAGAAGCACCTAGATTTTCTATGTTTTTGAAATGCAAATATATCATTTTGGAAAGGTAATTTTGTCTTTTCTATGAATTTGGGTCAAAGAAAGCTCATTTCTATGGAATTGAGATGATCTCAGTACTGTTAATCAATGCGTTTATGAAATTTTTATCAAATGGCCAAGAAGCACCTAGATTTTCTATGTTTTTGAAATGCAAATATATAATTTTGGAAAGGTAATTTTGTCTTTTCTATGAAATTGGGTCAAAAAAAGCTCATTTCTATGGAATTAAGATGATCTCAGTACTGTTAATCAATGCGTTTATAAAATTTTTAACAAATGGCCAAGAAGCACCTAGATTTTCTATGTTTTTGAAATGCAAATATATCATTTTGGAAAGGTAAATTTGTCTTTTCTATGAAATTGGGTCAAAGAAAGCTCATTTCTATAGAATTGAGATGATCTCAGTACTGTTAATCAATGCGTTTATGAAATTTTTATCAAATGGCCAAGAAGCACCTAAAATAAAAAAAAAATAAAAAAGGTAATTTTGTCTGTTTTATGAATTTGGGTCAAAGAAAGCTCATTTTTATGGAATTGAGATGATCTCAGTACTGTTAATCAATGCGTTTATGAAATTTTTAACAAATGGCCAAGAAGCACCTAGATTTTCTATGTTTTTGAAATGCAAATATCATTTTGGAAAAGTAATTTTGTCTTTTCTATGAATTTGGGTCAAAGAAAGCTCATTTCTATGGAATTGAGATGATCTCAGTACTGTTAATGAATGCGTTTATAAAATTTTTAACAAATGGCCAAGAAGCACCTAGATTTTCTATGTTTTTGAAATGCAAATATATCATTTTGGAAAGGTAAATTTGTCTTTTCTATGAAATTGGGTCAAAGAAAGCTCATTTCTATGGAATTGAGATGATCTCAGTACTGTTAATCAATGCGTTTATGAAATTTTTATCAAATGGCCAAGAAGCACCTAAAATAAAAAAAAAATAAAAAAGGTAATTTTGTCTGTTTTATGAATTTGGGTCAAAGAAAGCTCATTTTTATGGAATTGAGATGATCTCAGTACTGTTAATCAATGCGTTTATGAAATTTTTAACAAATGGCCAAGAAGCACCTAGATTTTCTATGTTTTTGAAATGCAAATATCATTTTGGAAAAGTAATTTTGTCTTTTCTATGAATTTGGGTCAAAGAAATCTCATTTCTATGGAATTGAGATGATCTCAGTACTGTTAATCAATGCGTTTATGAAATTTTTAACAAATGGCCAAGAAGCACCTAGATTTTCTTTGTTTTTGAAATGCAAATATATCATTTTGGAAAGGTAATTTTGTCTTTTCTATGAATTTGGGTCAAAGAAAGCTCATTTCTATGGAATTGAGATGATCTCAGTACTGTTAATCAGTGCGTTTATGAAATTTTTAACAAATGGCCAAGAAGCACCTAGATTTTCTATGTTTTTGAAATGCAAATATATCATTTTGGAAAGGTAATTTTGTTTTTTTTTCTGAATTTGGGTCAACGAAAGCTCATTTCTATGAAATTGAGATGATCTCAGTACTGTTAATCAATGTGTTTATGAAATTTTTATCAAATGGCCAAGAAGCACCTAGATTTTCTATGTTTTGAAATGCAAATATATAATTTTGGAAAGGTAATTTTGTCTTTTTTATGAATTTGGGTCAAAGAAAGCTCATTTCTATGGAATTGAGATGATCTCAGTACTGTTAATCAATGCGTTTATGAAACTTTTATCAAATGGCCAAGAAGCACCTAGATTTTCTATGTTTTTGAAATGCAAATATATCATTTTGGAAAGGTAATTTTGTCTTTTCTATGAATTTGGGTCAAAGAAAGCTCATTTCTATGGAATTGAGATGATCTCAGTACTGTTAATCAATGCGTTTATGAAATTTTTAACAAATGGCCAAGAAGCACCTAGATTTTCTATGTTTTTGAAATGCAAATATATCATTTTGAAAAAGTAATTTTGTCTTTTCTATGAATTTGGGTCAAAGAAATCTAATTTCTTTGGAATTGAGATGATCTCAGTACTGTTTATCAATGCGTTTATGAAATTTTTAGCAAATGGCCAAGAAGCACCTAGATTTTCTATGTTTTTGAAATGCAAATATATCATTTTGGAAAGGTAATTTTGTCTTTTCTATGAATTTGGGTGAAAGAAAGCTCATTTCTATGGAATTGAGATGATCTCAGTACTGTTAATCAATGCGTTTATGAAATTTTTAACAAATGGCCAAGAAGCACCTAGATTTTCTATGTTTTTGAAATGCAAATATATCATTTTGGAAAGGTAATTTTGTCTTTTCTATGAATTTGGGTCAAAGAAAGCTCATTTCTATGGAATTGAGATGATCTCAGTACTGTTAATCAATGCGTTTATGAAATTTTTAACAAATGGCCAAGAAGCACCTAGATTTTCTATGTTTTTGAAATGCAAATATATCATTTTGGAAAGGTAATTTTGTCTTATCTATGAATTTGGGTCAAAGAAAGCTCATTTCTATGGAATTGAGATGATCTCAGTACTGTTAATCAATGCGTTTATGAAATTTTTTATCAAATGGCCAAGAAGCACCTAGATTTTCTATGTTTTTGAAATGCAAATATATCATTTTGGAAAGGTAATTTTGTTTTTTCTATGAACTTGGGTCAAAGAAAGCTCATTTCTATGGAATTAAGATGATCTCAGTACTGTTAATCAATGCGTTTATGAAATTTTTATCAAATGGCCAAGAAGCACCTAGATTTTCTATGTTTTTGAAATGCAAATATATCATTTTGGAAAGGTAATTTTGTCTTTTCTATGAATTTGGGTCAAAGAAAACTCATTTCTGTTGAATTGAGATGATCTCAGTACTGTTAATCAATGCGTTTATGAAATTTTTAACAAATGGCCAAGAAGCACCTAGATTTTCTATGTTTTTGAAATGCAAATACATCATTTTGGAAAGGTAATTTTGTCTTTTCTATGAATTTGGGTCAAAGAAAGCTCATTTCTATGGAATTGAGATGATCTCAGTACTGTTAATCAATGCGTTTATGAAATTTTTATCAAATGGCCAAGAAGCACCTAGATTTTCTATGTTTTTGAAATGCAAATATATCATTTTGGAAAGGTAATTTTGTCTTTTCTATGAATTTGGGTCAAAGAAAGCTCATTTCTGTGGAATTGAGATGATCTCAGTACTGTTAATCAATGCGTTTATGAAATTTTTATCAAATGGCCAAGAAGCACCTAGATTTTCTATGTTTTTGAAATGCAAATATATCATTTTGGAACGGTAATTTTGTCTTTTCTATGAATTTGGGTCAAAGAAATCTCATTTCTATGGAATTGAGATGATCTCAGTACTGTTTATCAATGCGTTTATGAAATTTTTTACAAATGGCCAAGAAGCACCTAGATTTTCTATGTTTTTGAATTGCAAATATATCATTTTGGAAAGGTTATTTTGTCTTTTCTATGAATTTGGGTCAAAGAAAGCTCATTTCTATGGAATTGAGATTATCTCAGTACTGTTAATCAATGCGTTTATGAAATTTTTATCAAATGGCCAAGAAGCACCTAGATTTTCTATGTTTTTGAAATGCAAATATATCATTTTGGAAAGGTAATTTTGTCTTTTCTATGAAATTGGGTCAAAAAAAGCTCATTTCAATGGAATTGAAATGATCTCAGTACTGTTAATCAATGCGTTTATGAAATTTTTAACAAATGGCCAAGAAGCACCTAGATTTTCTATGTTTTTGAAATGCAAATATATCATTTTGGAAAGGTAATTTTGTCTTTTCTATGAATTTGGGTCAAAAAAAGCTCATTTCTATGGAATTGAGATGATCTCAGTACTGTTAATCAATGCGTTTATGAAATTTTTATCAAATGGCCTAGAAGCACCTAGATTTTCTATGTTTTTGAAATGCAAATATATCATTTTGGAAAGGTAATTTTGTCTTTTCTATGAATTTGGGTCAAAGAAAGCTCATTTCTGTGGAATTGAGATGATCTCAGTACTGTTAATCAATGCGTTTATGAAATTTTTATCAAATGGCCTAGAAGCACCTAGATTTTCTATGTTTTTGAAATGCAAATATATCATTTTGGAAAGGTAATTTTGTCTTTTCTATGAAATTGGGTCAAAAAAAGCTCATTTCTATGGAATTAAGATGATCTCAGTACTGTTAATCAATGCGTTTATGAAATTTTTATCAAATGGGCAAGAAGCACCTAGATTTTCTATGTTTTTGAAATGCAAATATATCATTTTGGAAAGGTAATTTTGTCTTTTCTATGAATTTGGGTCAAAAAAAGCTCATTTCTATGGAATTGAGATGATCTCAGTACTGTTAATCAATGCGTTTATGAAATTTTTATCAAATGGCCTAGAAGCACCTAGATTTTCTATGTTTTTGAAATGCAAATATATCATTTTGGAAAGGTAATTTTGTCTTTTCTATGAATTTGGGTCAAAGAAAGCTCATTTCTGTGGAATTGAGATGATCTCAGTACTGTTAATCAATGCGTTTATGAAATTTTTAACAAATGGCCAAGGAGCACCTAGATTTTCTATGTTTTTAAAATGCAAATATATCATTTTGTAAAGGTAATTTTGTCTTTTCTATGATTTTGGGTCAAAGAAAGTTCATTTCTATGGAATTGAGATGATCTCAGTACTGTTAATCAATGCGTTTATGAAATTTTTATCAAATGGCCAAGAAGCACCTAGATTTTCTATGTTTTTGAAATGCAAATATATCATTTTGGAAAGGTAATTTTGTCTTATCTATGAATTTGGGTCAAAGAAAGCTCATTTCTATGGAATTGAGATGATCTCAGTAGTGTTAATCAAGGCGTTTATGAAATTTTTAACAAAGAAAGCTCATTTCAATGGAATTGAAATGATCTCAGTACTGTTAATCAATGCGTTTATGAAATTTTTAACAAATGGTCAAGAAGCACCTAGATTTGCTATGTTTTTGAAATGCAAATATATCATTTTGGAAAGGTAATTTTGTCTTTTATATGAATTTGGGTCAAAGAAAGCTCATTTCTATGGAATTGAGAGGATCTCAGTACTGTTAATCAATGCGTTTATGAAACTTTTATCAAATGGCCAAGAAGCACCTAGATTTTCTATGTTTTTGAAATGCAAATATATCATTTTGGAAAGGTAATTTTGTCTTTTCTATGAAATTGGGTCAAAAAAGCTCATTTCTATGGAATTAAGATGATCTCAGTACTGTTAATCAATGCGTTTATGAAATTTTTATCAAATGGCCAAGAAGCACCTAGATTTTCTATGTTTTTGAAATGCAAATATATCATTTTGGAAAGGTAATTTTGTCTTTTCTATGAATTTGGGTCAAAGAAAGCTCATTTCTATGGAATTGAGATGATCTCAGTACTGTTAATCAATGCGTTTATGAAATTTTTATCAAATGGCCTAGAAGCACCTAGATTTTCTATGTTTTTGAAATGCAAATATATCATTTTGGAAAGGTAATTTCGTCTTTTCTATGAATTTGGGTCAAAGAAAACTCATTTCTGTGGAATTGAGATGATCTTAGTACTGTTAATCAATGCGTTTATGAAATTTTTAACAAATGGCCAAGAAGCACCTAGATTTTCTATGTTTTTGAAATGCAAATACATCATTTTGGAAAGGTAATTTTGTCTTTTCTATGAATTTGGGTCAAAGAAAGCTCATTTCTATGGAATTGAGATGATCTCAGTACTGTTAATCAATGCGTTTATGAAATTTTTATCAAATGGCCAAGAAGCACCTAGATTTTCTATGTTTTTGAAATGCAAATATATCATTTTGGAAAGGTAATTTTGTCTTTTCTATGAATTTTTGTCAAAGAAAGTTCATTTCTATGGAATTGAGATGATCTCAGTACTGTTAATCAATGCGTTTATGAAATTTTTATCAAATGGCCAAGAAGCACCTAGATTTTCTATGTTTTTGAAATGCAAATATATCATTTTGGAAAGGTAATTTTGTCTTTTCTATGAATTTGGGTCAAAGAAATCTCATTTCTATGGAATTGAAATGATCTCAGTACTGTTAATCAATGCGTTTATGAAATTTTTTACAAATGGCCAAGAAGCACCTAGATTTTCTATGTTTTTGAAATGCAAATATATCATTTTGGAAAGGTAAATTTGTTTTTTCTATGAATTTGGGTCAAAGAAAGCTCATTTCTATGGAATTGAGATGATCTCAGTAGTGTTAATCAAGGCGTTTATGAAATTTTTAACAAATGGCCAAGAAGCACCTAGATTTTCTATGTTTTTGAAATGCAAATACATCATTTTTTAAAGGTAATTTTGTCTTTTCTATGAATTTGGGTCAAAGAAAGCTCATTTCAATTCCATTGAAAGTACTGTTAATCAATGCGTTTATGAAATTTTTAACAAATGGCCAAGAAGCACCTAGATTTTCTATGTTTTTGAAATGCAAATATATCATTTTGGAAAGGTAATTTTGTCTTTTCTATGAATTTGGGTCAAAGAAAGCTCATTTCTATGGAATTGAGATGATCTCAGTACTGTTAATCAATGCGTTTATGAAATTTTTATCAAATGGCCAAGAAGCACCTAGATTTTCTATGTTTTTGAAATGCAAATATATCATTTTGGAAAGGTAATTTTGTCTTTTCTATGAAATTGGGTCAAAAAAAGCTCATTTCTATGGAATTAAGATGATCTCAGTACTGTTAATCAATGCGTTTATGAAATTTTTATCAAATGGCCAAGAAGCTTCTAGATTTTCTATGTTTTTGAAATGCAAATATATCATTTTGGAAAGGTAATTTTGTCTTTTCTATGAATTTGGGTCAAAAAAAGCTCATTTCTATGGAATTGAGATGATCTCAGTACTGTTAATCAATGCGTTTATGAAATTTTTATCAAATGGCCTAGAAGCACCTAGATTTTCTATGTTTTTGAAATGCAAATATATCATTTTGGAAAGGTAATTTTGTCTTTTCTATGAATTCAAAGAAAGCTCATTTCTATATAAATGAGATGATCTCAGTACTGTTAATCAATGCGTTTATGAAATTTTTATCAAATGGCCAAGAAGCACCTAGATTTTCTATGTTTTTGAAATTCAAATATATCAATTTGGAAAGGTAATTTTGTCTTTTCTATGAATTTGGGTCAAAGAAAGCTCATTTCTATGGAATTGAGATGATCTCAGTACTGTTAATCAATGCGTTTATGAAATTTTTAACAAATGGCCAAGAAGCACCTAGATTTGCTATGTTTTTGAAATGCAAATATATCATTTTGCAAAGGTAATTTTTTCTTTTCTATGAATTTGGGTCAAAGAAAGCTCATTTCTATGGAATTGAGATGATCGCAGTACTGTTTATCAATGCGTTTATGAAATTTTTAACAAATGGCCAAGAAGCACCTAGATTTTCTATGTTTTTGAAATGCAAATATATCATTTTGGAAAGATAATTTTGTCTTTTCTATGAATTTGGGTCAAAGAAAGCTCATTTCTATGGAATTGAGATGATCTCAGTACTGTTAATCAATGCGTTTATGAAATTTTAAACAAATGGCCAAGAAGCACCTAGATTTTCTATACAATCAAATTTTGTTGTTGAACAGCGTTAAATCCGACAATAAATACAATTAAATAACGATCACCTTAAATTGATTTAACCGGACAAGACTAACGTTAAACACTTAAACGAAAATTGCTTTATATTTATACGTTAACATTCCTTGTATGCATTTCGAAACACATTCTTTTCATCATCAGCAATGCACTAAACGTTTTGGTGAAAATATTGAAGTTGGAATCTATCATAAACCAACAACCACAATGAGAACAATAACATCCGACTCACATGCTCCCATTCAACATAAAAAAGCAGCATACCATTCGCTAGTTTACAGACTTTGTAATTTACCATTATCAGTAACGAACTTCAAAAGAGAGTATGACTACATAAAAAAGACAGCTACAGTAAATGGTTATGAAGAGTCAATGATTGACGAACTTATTCGCTATCATTCAAGAAAAACAAGAAACTCTAACCTAACAACTTTATTTTCACAACAAGAAAAAATTAAAAACCAAAGAGTAGCCATAACCTTTCTACCACAAATAACAAATAAACTCAAAACGAAATTCAAAGAACATGGATATGACATTGTTTACAAAAATAACAATAAACTAAGCAACTATCTAGGATCAACTAAAGATAAAACAGAGAAGCTAGATAAATCAGGAATTTATTCCGTCAAGTGCAATAGTTGTGATAGAGAATACATCGGACAAACAAAAAGAAGTATAAAAAGAAGATTTAATGACCATCTAACCTGCATACGTTTAAACCAACCCTCACGATCGGCTGTAGCAGCACACGTATTAGAAGAGAACCATAGTGTTTGCTTAGAAAATATACGCTTGATAAGAGAAGTGCGCAATGAAATGCATTTGGATGCTTATGAAAGTTTCTTTATACAAAAGAGTAGCAATCTTCTAAATCAAGACAACGGCAATGTAGAATCGTGTCTCTTTGCCAAAATATAAAGCTGTGTGCGTATGTAATTTGTGTGCGGTTATCAATCGATGATTCATCTCGCTTTAATCCAAAAAACAAAAAAACATTCAACGCTTTAATTAGTGCATTGCTGATGATGAAACGAATGTGTTTCGAAATGCATACAAGGTATGTTAACGTATAAATATAAAACAATTTTCGTTTAAGTGTTTAACGTTAGTCTTGTCCGGTTAAATCAATTTAAGGTAATCGTTATTTAATTGTAATTAGATTTTCTATGTTTTTGAAATGCAAATATATCATTTTGGAAAGGTAATTTTGTTTTTTCTATGAATTTTTGTCAAGGAAAGCTCATTTCTATGGAATTGAGATGATCTCAGTACTGTTAATCAATGCGTTTATGAAATTTTTATCAAATGGCCAAGAAGCACCTAGATCTTCTATGTTTTTGAAATACAAATATATCATTTTGGAAAGGTAATTTTGTCTTTTCTATGAATTTGGGTCAAAGAAAGATCATTTCTGTGGAATTGAGATGATCTCAGTACTGTTAATCAATGCGTTTATGAAATTTTTAACAAATGGCCAAAAAGCACCTAAATTTTCTATGTTTTTGAAATGCAAATATATCATTTTGGAAAGGTTATTGTGTCTTTTCTATGAATTTTTGTCAAAAGAAGCTCATTTCTATAGAATTGAGATGATCTCAGTACTGTTAATCAATGCGTTTATGAAATTTTTATCAAATGGCCAAGAAGCACCTAGATTTTCTATGTTTTTGAAATGCAAATATATCATTTTGGAAAGGTAATTTTGTCTTTTCTATGAATTTGGGTCAAAGAAAGCTCATTTCTATGGAATTGAGATGATCTCAGTACTGTTAATCAATGCGTTTATGAAATTTTTATCAAATGGCCAAGAAGCACCTAGATTTTCTTTGTTTTTGAAATGCAAATATATCATTTTGGAAAGGTAATTTTGTCTTTTCTATGAATTTTTGTCAAAAGAAGCTCATTTCTATGGAATTGAGATGATCTCAGTACTGTTAATCAATGCGTTTATGAAATTTTTATCAAATGGCCAAGAAGCACCTAGATTTTCTATGTTTTTGAAATGCAAATATATCATTTTGGAAAGGTAATTTTGTCTTATCTATGAATATGGGTCAAAGAAAGCTCATTTCTATGGAATCGAGATGATCTTAGTACTGTTAATCAATGCGTTTATGAAATTTTTAACAAATGGCCAAGAAGCACCTAGATTTTCTATGTTTTTGGAATGCAAATATATCATTTTGGAAAGGTAATTTTGTCTTTTCTATGAATTTGGGTCAAAGAAAGCTCATTTCTATGGAATTGAGATGATCTCAGTGCTGTTAATCAATGCGTTTATGAAATTTTTATCAAATGGCCAAGAAGCACCTAGATTTTCTATGTTTTTGAAATGCAAATATATCATTTTGGAAAGGTTATTTTGTCTTTTCTATGAATTTGGGTCAAAAGAAGCTCATTTCTATAGAATTGAGATGATCTCAGTACTGTTAATCAATGCGTTTATGAAATTTTTATCAAATGGCCAAGAAGCACCTAGATTTTCTATGTTTTTGAAATGCAAATATATCATTTTGGAAAGGTACTTTTGTCTTTTCTATGAATTTTGTCAAAGGAAGCTCATTTCTATGGAATTGAGATGATCTCAGTAATGTTAATCAATGCGTTTATGAAATTTTTATCAAATGGCCAAGAAGCACCTAGATTTTCTATGTTTTTGAAATGCAAATATATCATTTTGGAAAGGTAATTTTGTCTTTTTTATGAAATTGGGTCAAAGAAAGCTCATTTCTATGGAATTGAGATGATCTCAGTACTGTTAATCAATGCGTCTATGAAATTTTTATCAAATGGCCAAGAAGCACCTAGATTTTCTATGTTTTTGAAATGCAAATATATCATTTTGGAAAGGTAATTTTGTCTTTTCTATGAATTCAAAGAAAGCTCATTTCTATATAAATGAGATGATCTCAGTACTGTTAATCAATGCGTTTATGAAATTTTTATCAAATGGCCAAGAAGCACCTAGATTTTCTATGTTTTTGAAATTCAAATATATCAATTTGGAAAGGTAATTTTGTCTTTTCTATGAATTTGGGTCAAAGAAAGCTCATTTTTATGGAATTGAGATGATCTCAGTACTGTTAATCAATGCGTTTATGAAATTTTTAACAAATGGCCAAGAAGCACCTAGATTTGCTATGTTTTTGAAATGCAAATATATCATTTTGCAAAGGTAATTTTTTCTTTTCTATGAATTTGGGTCAAAGAAAGCTCATTTCTATGGAATTGAGATGATCGCAGTACTGTTTATCAATGCGTTTATGAAATTTTTAACAAATGGCCAAGAAGCACCTAGATTTTCTATGTTTTTGAAATGCAAATATATGATTTTGAATAAGTAATTTTGTCTTGTCTATGAATTTGGGTCAAAGATAGCTCATTTCTATGGAATTGAGATGATCTCAGTACTGTTAATCAATGCGTTTATGAAATTTTTAACAAATGGCCAAGAAGCACCTAGATTTTCTACGTTTTTGAAATGCAAATATATCATTTTGGAAAGGTAATTTTGTCTTTTCTATGAATTTTTGTCAAAAGAAGCTCATTTCTATGGAATTGAGATGATCTCAGTACTGTTAATCAATGCGTTTATGAAATTTTTATCAAATGGCCAAGAAGCACCTAGACTTTCTATGTTTTTGAAATGCAAATATATCATTTTGGAAAGGTAATTTTGTCTTTTCTATGAATTTGGGTCAAAAAAAGCTCATTTCTATGTTGTTGAGATGACCTCAGTACTGTTAACCAATGCGTTTATGAAATTTTTAACAAATGGCCAAGAAGCACCTAGATTTTCTATGTTCTTGGAATGCAAATATATCATTTTGGAAAGGTAATTTTGTCTTTTCTATGAATTTGGGTCAAAGAAAGCACATTTCTATGGAATTGAGATGATCTCAGTACTGTTAATCAATGCGTTTATGAAATTTTTATCAAATGGCCAAGAAGCACCTAGATTTTCTACGTTTTTGAAATGCAAATATATCATTTTGGAAAGGTAATTTTGTCTTTTCTATGAATTTGGGTCAAAGAAAGCTCATTTCTATGGAATTGAGATGATCTCAGTACTGTCAATCAATGCGTTTATGAAATTTTTATCAAATGGCCAAGAAGCACCTAGATTTTCTATGTTTTTGAAATGCAAATATATCATTTTGGAAAGGTTATTTTGTCTTTTCTATGAATTTGGGTCAAAGAAAGCTCATTTCTATGGAATTGAGATGATCTCAGTACTGTTAATCAATGCGTTTATGAAATTTTTAACAAACGGCCAAGAAGCACCTAGAATTTCTATGTTTTTGAAATGCAAATATATCATTTTGGGAAGGTAATTTTGTTTTTTCTATGAATTTGGGTCAAAGAAAGCTTATTTCTATATAATTGAAATGATCTCAGTACTGTTAATCAATGCGTTTATGAAATTTTTAACAAATGGCCAAGAAGCACCTAGATTTTCTATGTTTTTCAAATGCAAATATATCATTTTGGAAAGGTAATTTTGTCTTATTTTGTCTTTTCTATGAATTTGGGTCAAAGAAAGCTCATTTCTATGGAATTGAGATGATCTCAGTACTGTTAATCAATGCGTTTATGAAATTTTTATGAAATGGCCAAGAAGCACCTAGATTTTCTATGTTTTTGAAATGCAAATATATCATTTTGGAAAGGTAATTTTGTCTTTTCTATGAATTTGGGTCAAAGAAAGCTCATTTCTATGGAATTGAGATGATCTCAGTACTGTTAATCAATGCGTTTATGAAATTTTTATCAAATGGCCAAGAAGCACCTAGATTTTCTATGTTTTTGAAATACAAATATATCATTTTGAAAAGGTAATTTTGTCTTTTCTATGAATTTGGGTCAAAGAAAGCTCATTTCTATGGAATTGAGATGATCTCAGTACTGTTAATCAATGCGTTTATGATATTTTTAACAAATGGCCAAGAAGCACCTAGATTTTCTATGTTTTTGAAATTCAAATTTATCATTTTGAAAAGGTAATTTTGTCTTATTTTGTCTTTTCTATGAATTTGGGTCAAAGAAAGCTCATTTCTATGGAATTGAGATGATCTCAGTACTGTTAATCAATGCGTTTATGAAATTTTTATCAAATGGCCAAGAAGCACCTAGATTTTCTATGTTTTTGAAATGCAAATATATCATTTTGGAAAGGTAATTTTGTCTTTTTTATGAATTTGGGTCAAAGAAAGCTCATTTCTATGGAATTGAGATGATCTCAGTACTGTTAATCAATGCGTCTATGAAATTTTTATCAAATGGCCAAGAAGCACCTAGATTTTCTTTGTTTTTGAAATGCAAATATATCATTTTGGAAAGGTAATTTTGTCTTTTCTATGAATTTTTGTCAAAAGAAGCTCATTTCTATGGAATTGAGATGATCTCAGTACTGTTAATCAATGCGTTTATGAAATTTTTATCAAATGGCCAAGAAGCACCTAGATTTTCTATGTTTTTGAAATGCAAATATATCATTTTGGAAAGGTAATTTCGTCTTTTCTATGAATTTGGGTCAAAGAAAGCTCTTTTCTATGGAATCGAGATGATCTTAGTACTGTTAATCAATGCGTTTATGAAATTTTTAACAAATGGCCAAGAAGCACCTAGACTTTCTATGTTTTTGGAATGCAAATATATCATTTAGGAAAGGTAATTTTGTCTTTTCTATGAATTTGGGTCAAAGAAAGCTCATTTCTATGGAATTGAGATGATCTCAGTGCTGTTAATCAATGCGTTTATGAAATTTTTATCAAATGGCCAAGAAGCACATAGATTTTCTATGTTTTTGAAATGCAAATATATCATTTTGGAAAGGTTATTTTGTCTTTTCTATGAATTTGGGTCAAAAGAAGCTCATTTCTATAGAATTGAGATGATCTCAGTACTGTTAATCAATGCGTTTATGAAATTTTTATCAAATGGCCAAGAAGCACCTAGATTTTCTATGTTTTTGAAATGCAAATATATCATTTTGGAAAGGTACTTTTGTCTTTTCTATGAATTTGGGTCAAAGAAAGCTCATTTCTATGGAATTGAGATGATCTCAGTACTGTTAATCAATGCGTTTATGAAATTTTTATCAAATGGCCAAGAAGCACCTAGATTTTCTATGTTTTTGAAATGCAAATATATCATTTTGGAAAGGTAATTTTGTCTTTTTTATGAATTTGGGTCAAAGAAATCTCATTTCTATGGAATTGAGATGATCTCAGTACTGTTAATCAATGCGTCTATGAAATTTTTGTCAAATGGCCAAGAAGCACCTAGATTTTCTATGTTTTTGAAATGCAAATATATCATTTTGGAAAGGTAATTTTGTCTTTTCTATGAATTCAAAGAAAGCTCATTTCTATATAATTGAGATGATCTCAGTACTGTTAATCAATGCGTTTATGAAATTTTTATCAAATGGCCAAGAAGCACCTTGATTTTCTATGTTTTTGAAATACAAATATATCATTTTGGAAAGGTAATTTTGTCTTTTCTATGAATTTGGGTCAAAGAAAGCTCATTTCTATGGAATTGAGATGATCTCAGTACTGTTAATCAATGCGCTTATGAAATTTTTAACAAATGGCCAAGAAGCACCTAGATTTGCTGTGTTTTTGAAATGCAAATATATCATTTTGCAAAGGTAATTTTTTCTTTTCTATGAATTTGGGTCAAAGAAAGCTCATTTCTATGGAATTGAGATGATCTCAGTACTGTTAATCAATGCGTTTATGAAATTTTTAACAAATGGCCAAGAAGCACCTAGATTTTCTACGTTTTTGAAATGCAAATATATGATTTTGAATAAGTAATTTTGTCTTGTCTATGAATTTGGATCAAAGATAGCTCATTTCTATGGAATTGAGATGATCTCAGTACTGTTAATCAATGCGTTTATGAAATTTTTAACAAATGGCCAAGAAGCACCTAGATTTTCTATGTTTTTGAAATGCAAATATATCATTTTGAAAGGTAATTTTGTCTTTTCTATGAATTTTTGTCAAAAGAAGCGGTAATGAAACACTCAAGTTGAAAGACGTGTCTGCATCTAGTGCTAAGAAATAATACATAACTTGTCCTTGTGAAGTACCAAAAATAAACTAATATCAAGTGAAATTGACTTAAAGTTACTCTGAACAAGTTTTTCACAGTTTTTCTGAAAGCATATTGGTGAAAATTTACGAAATTAACAAAATTTATTAAAGTGCACCCCGAAAACATATATACCTACTATTTATTTTCTTGCTCCATTTTTTTTCTGTTTTAATTCCAAATACATAATTGAAAGCACAAAGTAAATAAGTTAACAAATAAACATGTCTCAAACAAGAAAAACTAGTAACTGTAGTGAATCTGAACATAAACAACAAGTTGCAACAAATACATCAGTAAATCCTTTGACACCAAAACTTTCATCTTTATCTGTCACCACCACGAAGTCCGGAACTAAAAACACCTCCGAGTCCAGCGCTATCACTAACCTCAACATTCTTACTGAACTGCAAAAACAAAGTGAGTTTATAAACAAACTATCACTTAAACTTGATGGTATGGTAGAAGAACTTAAATCTGAAATTAAAAACATAAACTCGCGTATTGTGGCTGTTGAAAACAATAACATCAAGTTTTCTAAACAAAATGAAACATTTCAATCTGAGATCGCTAGCCTTAAAAGCTCGTTTGACAACTTAGCTGCTGAGGTTATATCACTAAAAACTCGGCCACCAGGCGACAACGTTTCATCCGAGATCTCCAAGATTAAAGCCGCCATACAAATGCAGGAGAACATGAGGGTTTCATCCGATGCGATTTTGTACAATGTTCCATTACAAGAAGATGAAAATCTAACCCACATATTTAACATGATATGTCTTACATTAAATGTTAAACCACCGTCGCTAAAAAATATTTTCCGCACACGAACCAAAAGCAACAACATAAATTCTTCTGCCATTATTATTAAGTTTTATTCCACCTACGATCGCAATTTTATACTGAAATCAATCGCCGACTTTCGGAAATCAATGAAACGTCAAATCTGCTTGTCTGACATTGGTAAACAATCAAATGTTCCTATCTATTTAAGAGAATGCCTTTCTCAAGCACAACAAAAAATACTACATGCTGCACTTGCACGGGAAAGAGACAAACTTATTTCAACAGTTTTTACAATGCGTGGGAGAGTATACGTTAAGAGAAATGAAAGTGAAGATGCCATAGAAGTTGAGTCAATCGAAAAACTAGGGGAGTTGCCATCATGAGATGCTCATCAGATATTAAGTTTATCTCTTTAAAAAGATCTATCTATTATTTTTTTTTTTCTTAATACTAGATCACTTCTTATGAATATATTAAGAGTAAATTCATCACTTATTTAAATCAAATTAATTAATTGGAGTTAATTTATTTTTCGTTATTTAGGCAAATGAAATAATATTAGCTTTTTTTCCCAAAATGATTGTAATGATACACCTTATAAACCCTCTTTTCTATTTTCTTCTGCAAGTAGCCTTCTCTATAGCGTGTGGGATATATAACTTTGTCCTGTTTGTGATTTGTATGTTCTGTGTTCTAAGCAAGTTCGTGTGTCTAAAATACTTTCTTTTTGATGCTGGCTAGTTATAACGTTAATCAGGCCGGTTCCACTGATCGTGATGGCATTAACATAACTCGCGCCATGGTTAATATTTTATCCTCACGTAATCAAGGATTTCATGTTTGTCACATCAACGCTCAAAGCCTTTTTAAAAAAATTGATGAGTTCAGGGATATTTTCGAGGGTTCGAAGTACGACGCAATTTGTATTAGTGAAACTTGGTTTAATAAAAATACTGCTGATAATTTAGTGCAGATACGTGGTTTTAAATTGGTTAGAAACGATAGGTCCATTCGCACTGGTGGTGGGGTAGCTATCTATATAAGAGACTCTATCAAATTTAAAACTAAATTTATTTCACCCCCAGGCTCTCCAATTGAATATCTCTGTCTAGACATTATGAACACGAATGGTCACTTACTTCTGGGTGTTATTTATAGGCCTAACAGATATGTAGATTGGTCCTCACTTATGGCATTTCTTGAAGATAACTCTTTTTGTTTTGAAGAAATTATTCTTTGTGGAGATTTCAACAGTGATATTTTGAGTGATGACAGCATTTTGAATAACTTTAAATCTTTTAATTTACATGCAGTGAATACCTCTCTCCCAACTCATTTTTCGCAAAATGCTAGTACGCTCTTGGACGTGTTTTTTGTTAGCGACCTTAACAAGGTACTTCATTTTAACCAACTTCAAGCTTCGGGATTCTCAAAACACGATCTTATACACCTTTCGTTTGACTTTATTCTCCAACGACCAATAAGAACATTTCAGTTTCGTGATTTCAAAAACGTTGAAAGTCCAAGACTCGAATTTGACTTGAGACAAGTTGATTGGACAAGAGTTTACTTTTTGGAAACGGTAGACGAACAAGTTGATTTTATTCAAGGCAATTTAAGTAGAATTTTTGAAAATCATATTCCGTTGAAAACGTTGCGTGTAAAATATGGTGAGTGTCCATGGTTCAATAGTGAAATACGTGAAAAAATAGAGCTTAGGAATTTCGTATACAAACGATGGAAACGTTTCAGATTACCTGAGGACTTGGTCGAATATCGTCGTCTCCGTAATTTATCGGTCAAACTTATTCGTACAGCGAAAGTGACGTGGTACCAAAATCGTCTTAGAACGCCTCTAAGTGGACGTAAACTGTGGAAAACCCTATCGGAAATTGCTGGAAAACATGAAAAGCTAAATGACTTAGAGCATGTTGACTGTGACGAAATCAACAATAGTTTTATTTCCTCTATTCCGCGAGTCTCCTTACCATCGATTGCTTTTTCTGGTGAAACTCCAAATATAGAACCGAATCGCTCTTTATTTGGGTTTAAAGGAGTAACAGCTGAAGAAGTACTTGAATGTTTTTTACTGTTGAAAAGCAATGCAACCGGTCTTGACAACCTTCATCCTGCATTCCTTAAAGCAACATTGCCTATAACCCTTCCATACATAACATACACCTACAACACAATTTTAACAAAAAGTACTTTTCCTTCTCATTGGAAATTTTCCAAAGTAATACCCATTCCTAAAAATAGCTCCAATTCCAAATTCCGCCCCATATCAATCCTTCCTTTCCTTTCTAAAATCCTTGAAAAAATCATGCAAAGGCAGTTGAACAATTTTTTAACATGTAATAATATATTGGCACCTAGGCAATCAGGATATAAGCAAGGCCATAGTGCGACAACTGCCCTCATTGATGTCATTGAACATACCCGGAATGCCCTGGATGATAATCATGTAACCTTTTTGACTCTACTAGACTATTCGAAAGCTTTTGACACAATTAATCATGACCTTATGTGTCAAAAACTGTTACAAATGTATAACTTCTCCCTTGATGCTACTAAACTCATTTCGTCATATCTAACCGAAAGGAAGCAAGCTGTTTCCATTAGTGGACGCTTATCAAAGCTTTTACCACTGTCTTCAGGCGTGCCCAAGGCTCAATATTGGGTCCTACCCTTTTTTCTTTATATATCAACGAGTTTCCTAGTGTTATACGTTACTGTAAGTACCACATGTTTGCTGATGATGTTCAACTAATCAGGAGCTGTCCGCTCGGACTCATTGAAGACTGCACTTCCAAGATTAATGAAGATCTTAAAAACATTAATCAATGGTCTACTGGGTGTGGTTTAGCTCTCAACCCTAAAAAAACAAAATGTTTGGTCATTTCGAAAACACGGCTTGATTTGTCTTACTTCCCTGCTATTGAACTAAATAATGTCCAAGTAGAATTTGTGGAAACAGCAAAAAATCTTGGTGTTTGTTTTAACAGGACATTAAATTGGAACAACCATATTAGTCAAGTCGTTGGGAAAGCTTATGGTGCGCTTCGCTTGCTTTGGCCTTCTAGGAAATTCATTCCTCCTAATATCAGGAAAATGTTAGCAAAAACCTTAGTTATTCCTATATTAATGCACGGATGTGAGATCTTTGGCTGTTTAGACAGCTACAACCGAAGAAAAATTAATGTAGCCTTTAATTGTGTAGTTCGATATGTTTTCGACTTAAGAAGATATGATCATATTTCGCCTTATGCTAAACGTATCTATGAAATGTCTTTTGAAAACCTCTTAAAAGCGAAAACTTAAACTTTGCTCTTTAAAATAATAGTTACAGGTCAACCTTCTTACCTTCATGAAAAAATTTACACTCGTCGTCTATTAGAACTAATCAAATGATTATTCCGCGTTTTTCTTGCCTTAACACTGGTCGCCAATTTTTTGTTAATGCTTCACGTCTGTGGAACTCCTTACCACGAAATGTGCGGAACACAAATAGCATTCAAACTTTTAAAAAAAATGTGTACTCCTACTATAGAACATTGTCATAGTTTCAGTGTAATGTTGTTATATATTCTTTCTGTCGTTGTAGGGTCTGCTACTTGCCTTTTCTTTCTTTTCTTCTCTTTTTTTTTATCTCTTCTTCCTCCTTTTTTTTCCAAATGTATCACTCAAAATTGTTTTTATAATGTTATGTTTTAATTTTTTTATAATGTTATTTTTTTTTCTTTTGTTTTTATATTAATGATTAGTTTGTTATTTAATTTAGCTAAGTAAAATTATTTTTGTTTTTAATACCATTGTTATAAACTCCTTTTCTTAAGCAAATTATAAACAAGATGTAAATCTTAAAATTGTGCTATAATAAACTGAATTGAATTGAAGCTCATTTCTATGGAATTGAGATGATCTCAGTACTGTTAATCAATGCTTTTATGAAATTTTTAGCAAATGGCCAAGAAGCACCTAGATTTTCTATGTTTTTCAAATGCAAATATATCATTTTGGAAAGGTAATTTTGTCTTTTCTATGAATTTGGGTCAAAAAAAGCTCATTTCTATGGAATTGAGATGACCTCAGTACTGTTAACCAATGCGTTTATGAAATTTTTAACAAATGGCCAAGAAGCACCTAGATTTTCTATGTTTTTGGAATGCAAATATATCATTTTGGAAAGGTAATTTTGTCTTTTCTATGAATTTGGGTCAAAGAAAGCACATTTCTATGGAATTGAGATGATCTCAGTACTGTTAATCAATGCGTTTATGAAATTTTTATCAAATGGCCAAGAAGCACCTAGATTTTCTATGTTTTTGAAATACAAATATATCATTTTGGAAAGGTAATTTTGTCTTTTCTATGAATTTGGGTCAAAGAAAGATCATTTCTGTGGAATTGAGATGATCTCAGTACTTTTAATCAATGCGTTTATGAAATTTTTAACAAATGGCCAAAAAGCACCTAAATTTTCTATGTTTTTGAAATGCAAATATATCATTTTGGAAAGGTTATTGTCTCTTTTCTATGAATTTTTGTCAAAAGAAGCTCATTTCTATAGAATTGAGATGATCTCAGTACTGTTAATCAATGCGTTTATGAAATTTTTATCAAATGGCCCAGAAGCACCTAGATTTTCTATGTTTTTGAAATGCAAATATATCATTTTGGAAAGGTAATTTTGTCTTTTCTATGAATTTGGGTCAAAGAAAGCTCATTTCTATGGAATCGAGATGATCTTAGTACTGTTAATCAATGCGTTTATGAAATTTTTAACAAATGGCCAAGAAGCACCTAGATTTTCTATGTTTTTGAAATGCAAATATATCATTTTGGAAAGGTAATTTTGTCTTTTCTATGAATTTGGGTCAAAGAAAGCTCATTTCTATGGAATTGAGATGATCTCAGTACTGTTAATCAATGCGTTTATGAAATTTTTAACAAATGGCCAAGAAGCACCTAGATTTTCTATGTTTTTGAAATACAAATATATCATTTTGGAAAGGTAATTTTGTCTCTTCTATGAATTTGGGTCAAAAGAAGCTCATTTCTATAGAATTGAGATGATCTCAGTACTGTTAATCAATGCGTTTATGAAATTTTTATCAAATGGTCAAGAAGCACCTAGATTTTCTATGTTTTTGAAATACAAATACATCATTTTGGAAAGGTAATTTTGTCTTTTCTATGAATTTGGGTCGAAGAAAGCTCATTTCTATGGAATTGAGATGACCTCAGTACTGTTAGTCAATGCGTTTATGAAATTTTTAACAAATGGTCAAGAAGCACCTAGATTTTCTATGTTTTTGAAATGCAAATATATCATTTTGGAAAGGTAATTTTGTCTTTTTCATGAATTTGGGTCAAAGAAAGCTCATTTCTATGGAATTGAGATGATCTCAGTACTGTTAATCAATGCGTCTATGAAATTTTTACCAAATGGCCAAGAAGCACCAAGATTTTCTATGTTTTTGAAATGCAAATATATCATTTTGGAAAGGTAATTTTGTCTTTTCTATGAATTTGGGTCAAAGAAAGCTCATTTCTATGGAATTGAGATGATCTCAGTACTGTTAATCAATGCGTTTATGAAATTTTTATCAAATGGCCAAGAAGCACCTAGATTTTCTACGTTTTTGAAATGCAAATATATCATTTTGGAAAGGTAATTTTGTCTTTTCTATGAATTTGGGTCAAAGAAAGCCCATTTCTATGGAATTGAGATGATCTCAGTACTGTTAATCAATGCGTTTATGAAATTTTTAACAAATGGCCAAGAAGCACCTAGATTTTCTTTGTTTTTGAAATGCAAATATATCATTTTGGAAAGGTAATTTTGTCTTTTCTATGAATTTTTGTCAAAAGAAGCTCATTTCTATGGAATTGAGATGATCTTAGTACTGTTAATCAATGCGTTTATGAAATTTTTATCAAATGGCCAAGAAGCACCTAGATTTTCTATGTTTTTGAAATGCAAATATATCATTTTGGAAAGGTAATTTTGTCTTTTCTATGAATTTGGGTCAAAGAAAGCTCATTTCTATGGAATCGAGATGATCTCAGTACTGTTAATCAATGCGTTTCTGAAATTTTTAACAAATGGCCAAGAAGCACCTAGATTTTCTATGTTTTTGAAATGCAAATATATCATTTTGGAAAGGTAATTTTGTCTTTTCTATGAATTTGGGTCAAAAGAAGCTCATTTCTATAGAATTGAGATGATCTCAGTACTGTTAATCAATGCGTTTATGAAATTTTTATCAAATGGCCAAGAAGCACCTAGATTTTCTATGTTTTTGAAATACAAATACATCATTTTGGAAAGGTAATTTTGTCTTTTCTATGAATTTGGGTCGAAGAAAGCTCATTTCTATGGAATTGAGATGACCTCAGTACTGTTAGTCAATGCGTTTATGAAATTTTTAACAAATGGTCAAGAAGCACCTAGATTTTCTATGTTTTTGAAATGCAAATATATCATTTTGGAAAGGTAATTTTGTCTTTTTCATGAATTTGGGTCAAAGAAAGCTCATTTCTATATAATTGAGATGATCTCAGTACTGTTAATCAATGCGTCTATGAAATTTTTACCAAATGGCCAAGAAGCACCAAGATTTTCTATGTTTTTGAAATGCAAATATATCATTTTGGAAAGGTAATTTTGTCTTTTCTATGAATTTGGGTCAAAAAAAGCTCATTTCTATATAATTGAGATGATATCAGTACTGTTAATCAATGCGTTTATGAAATTTTTATCAAATGGCCAAGAAGCACCTAGATTTTCTATGTTTTTGAAATTCAAATATATCAATTTGGAAAGGTAATTTTGTCTTTTCTATGAATTAGGGTCAAAGAAAGCTCATTTCTATGGAATTGAGATGATCTCAGTACTGTTAATCAATGCGTTTATGAAATTTTTAACAAATGGCCAAGAAGCACCTAGATTTGCTATGTTTTTGAAATGCAAATATATCTATCATTTTGCGAAGGTAATTTTTTCTTTTTTATGAATTTGGGTCAAAGAAAGCTCATTTCTATGGAATTGAGATGATCTCAGTACTGTTAATCAATGCGTTTATGAAATTTTTATCAAATGGCCAAGAAGCACCTAGATTTTCTATGTTTTTGAAATGCAAATATATGATTTTGAATTAGTAATTTTGTCTTGTCTATGAATTTGGGTCAAAGATAGCTCATTTCTATGGAATTGAGATGATCTCAGTACTGTTAATCAATGCGTTTATGAAAGTTTTAACAAATGGCCAAGAAGCACCTAGATTTTCTATGTTTTTGAAATGCAAATATATCATTTTAGAAAGGTAATTTTGTCTTTTCTATGAATTTGGGTCAACGAAAGCTCATTTCTATGAAATTGAGATGATCTCAGTACTGTTAATCAATCCGTTTATGAAATTTTTAAACAAATGGCCAAGAAGCACCTAGATTTGCTATGTTTTTGAAATGCAAATATATCATTTTGGAAAGGTAATTTTGTTTTTTCTATGAATTTGGGTCAAAGAAAGCTCATTTCTATGGAATTGAGATGATCTCAGTACTGTCAACCAATGCGTTTATGAAATTTTTATCAAATGGCCAAGAAGCACCCTAGATTTTCTTTTTTTTTGAAATGCAGATAAATCATTTTGGAAAGGTAATTTTGTCTTTTCTATGAATTTGGGTCAAGGAAAGCTCATTTCTATGGAATTGAGATGATCTCAGTACTGTTAATCAATGCGTTTATGAAATTTTTATCAAATGGCCAAGAAGCACCTAGATTTTCTATGTTTTTGAAATGCAAATATATCATTTTGGAAAGGTAATTTTGTCTTTTCTATGAATTTGGGTCAAAGAAAGCTCATTTCTGTGGAATTGAGATGATCTCAGTACTGTAAATCAATGCGTTTTTGAAATTTTTAACAAATGGCCAAGAAGCACCTAGATTTTCTATGTTTTTGAAATGCAAATATATCATTTTGGAAAGGTAATTTTGTCTTTTCTAT
This sequence comes from Melanostoma scalare, assembly GCA_949752695.1. Lineage (NCBI taxonomy): Eukaryota > Metazoa > Arthropoda > Insecta > Diptera > Syrphidae > Melanostoma > Melanostoma scalare. Next base: position 108,294,356 of record OX456984.1, on the reverse strand, counting down.
GAATTTGGGTCAAAGAAAGCTCATTTCTATGGAATTGAGATGATCTCAGTACTGTTAATCAATGCTTTTATGAAATTTTTATCAAATGGCCAAGAAGCACCTAGATTTTCTATGTTTTTGAAATGCAAATATATGATTTTGGAAAGGTAATTTTGTCTTTTCTATGAATTTGGGTCAAAGAAAGCTCATTTCTATGGAATTGAGATGATCTCAGTACTGTTAATCAATGCGTTTATGAAATTTTTAACAAATGGCCAAGAAGCACCTAGATTTTCTATGTTTTTGAAATGCAAATATATCATTTTGGAAAGGTAATTTTGTCTTTTCTATGAATTTGGGTCAAAGAAAGCTCATTTCTATGGAATTGAGATGATATCAATACTGTTAATCAATGCGTTTATGAAATTTTTAACAAATGGCCAAGAAGCACCTAGATTTTCTATGTTTTTGAAATGCAAATATATCATTTTAGAAAGGTAATTTTGTCTTTTCTATGAATTTGGGTCAAAGAAAACTCATTTCTATGGAATTGAGATGATCTCAGTACTGTTAATCAATCCGTTTATGAAATTTTTAACAAATGGCCAAGAAGCACCTAGATTTGCTATGTTTTTGAAATGCAAATATATCATTTTGGAAAGGTAATTTTGTTTTTTCTATGAATTTGGGTCAAAGAAAGCTCATTTCTATGGAATTGAGATGATCTCAGTACTGTCAATCAATGCGTTTATGAAATTTTTATCAAATGGCCAAGAAGCACCTAGATTTTCTTTTTTTTTGAAATGCAGATAAATCATTTTGGAAAGGTAATTTTGTCTTTTCTATGAATTTGGGTCAAGGAAAGCTCATTTCTATGGAATTGAGATGATCTCAGTACTGTTAATCAATGCGTTTATGAAATTTTTATCAAATGGCCAAGAAGCACCTAGATTTTCTATGTTTTTGAAATGCAAATATATCATTTTGGAAAGGTAATTTTGTCTTTTCTATGAATTTGGGTCAAAGAAAGCTCATTTCTGTGGAATTGAGATGATCTCAGTACTGTAAATCAATGCGTTTATGAAATTTTTAACAAATGGCCAAGAAGCACCTAGATTTTCTATGTTTTTGAAATGCAATATATCATTTTGGAAAGGTAATTTTGTCTTTTCTATGAATTTGGGTCAAAGAAAGCTCATTTCTATGGAATTGAGATGATCTCAGTACTGTTAATCAATGCGTTTATGAAATTTTTATCAAATGGCCAAGAAGCACCTAGATTTTCTATGTTTTTGAAATGCAAATATATGATTTTGGAAAGGTAATTTTGTCTTTTCTATGAATTTGGGTCAAAGAAAGCTCATTTCTATGGAATTGAGATGATCTCAGTACTGTTAATCAATGCGTTTATGAAATTTTTAACAAATGGCCAAGAAGCACCTAGATTTTCTATGTTTTTGAAATGCAAATATATCATTTTGGAAAGGTAATTTTGTCTTTTCTATGAATTTGGGTCAAAGAAAGCTCATTTCTATGGAATTGAGATGATATCAATACTGTTAATCAATGCGTTTATGAAATTTTTAACAAATGGCCAAGAAGCACCTAGATTTTCTATGTTTTTGAAATGCAAATATATCATTTTGGAAATGTAATTTTGTCTTTTCTATGAATTTTTGTCAAAAGAAGCTCATTTCTATGGAATTGAGATGATCTCAGTACTGTTAATCAGTGCGTTTATGAAATTTTTATCAAATGGCCAAGAAGCACCTAGATTTTCTATGTTTTTGAAATGCAAATATATGATTTTGGAAAGGTAATTTTGTCTTTTCAATGAATTTGGGTCAAAGAAAGCTCATTTCTATGGAATTGAGATGATCTCAGTACTGTTAATCAATGCGTTTATGAAATTTTTAACAAATGGCAAAGAAGCACCTAGATTTTCTATGTTTTTGAAATGCAAATATATCATTTTGGAAAGGTAATTTTGTCTTTTCTATGAATTTGGGTCAAAGAAAGCTCATTTCTATGGAATTGAGATGATCTCAGTACTGTTAATCAATGCGTTTATGAAATTTTTAACAAACGGCCAAGAAGCACCTAGAATTTCTATGTTTTTGAAATGCAAATATATCATTTTGGAAAGGTAATTTTGTCTTTTCTATGAATTTTTGTCAAAAGAAGCTCATTTCTATGGAATGGAGATGATCTCAGTACTGTTAATCAATGCGTTTATGAAATTTTTAACAAATGGCCAAGAAGCACCTAGATTTTCTATGTGTTTGAAATGCAAATATATCATTTTGGAAAGGTAATTTTGTCTTTTCTATGAATTTTTGTCAAAGAAAGCTCATTTCTATGGAATTGAGATGATCTCAGTACTGTTAATCAATGCGTTTATGAAATTTTTATCAAATGGCCAAGAAGCACCTAGATTTTCTATGTTTTTGATATGCAAATATATCATTTTGGGAAGGTAATTTTGTTTTTTTCTATGAATTTGGGTCAAAGAAAGCTCATTTCTATGGAATTGAGATGATCTCAGTACTGTTAATCAATGCGTTTATGAAATTTTTATCAAATGGCCAAGAAGCACCTAGATTTTCTATGTTTTTGAAATGCAAATATATCATTTTGGGAAGGTAATTTTGTTTTTTCTATGAATTTGGGTCAAAGAAAGCTTATTTCTATATAATTGAAATGATCTCAAAACTGTTAATCAATGCGTTTATGAAATTTTTAACAAATGGCCAAGAAGCACCTAGATTTTCTATGTTTTTCAAATGCAAATATATCATTTTGGAAAGGTAATTTTGTTTTTTCTATGAATTTGGGTCAAAGAAAGCTCATTTCTATGGAATTGAGATGATCTCAGTACTGTTAATCAATGCTTTTATGTAATTTTTAACAAATGGCCAAGAAGCACCTAGATTTTCTATGTTTTTGAAATGCAAATATATCATTTTGGAAAGGTAATTTTGCTTTTTCTATGAATTTGGGTCAAAGAAAGCTCATTTCTATGGAATTGAGATGATCTCAGTACTGTTAATCAATGCGTTTAAGAAATTTTTAACAAATGGCCAAGCAGCACCTAGATTTTCTACGTTTTTGACATGCAAATATATCATTTTGGAAAGGTAATTTTGTCTTTTCTATGAATTTTGGTCAAAGAAAGCTCATTTCTATGGAATTGAGATGATCTCAGTACAGTTAATCAATGCGTTTATGAAATTTTTAACAAATGCCAAGAAGCACCTAGATTTTCTATGTTTTTAAAATGCAAATATATTATTTTGGAAAGGTAAATTTGTCTTTTCTATGAATTTTTGTCAAAAGAAGCTCATTTCTATGGAATTGAGATGATCTCAGTACTGTTAATCAATGGGTTAATGAAATTTTTAACAAATGGCCAAGAAACACCTATGTTTTTGAAATGCAAATATATCATTTTGGAAAGGTAATTTTGTCTTTTCTATGAATTTGGGTCAAAGAAAGCTCATTTTTATGGAATTGAGATGATCTCAGTACTGTTAGTCAATGCGTTTATTAAATTTTTATCAAACGGCAAAGAAGCACCTAGATTTTCTATGTTTTTGAAATGCAAATATATCATTTTGGAAAGGTAATTTTGTCTTTTCTATGAATTTGGGTCAAAGAAAGCTCATTTCTATGGAATTGAGATGATCTCAGTACTGTTAATCAATGCGTTTATGAAATTTTTAACAAATGGCCAAGAAGCACCTAGATTTTCTATGTTTTTGAAATGCAAATATATGATTTTGGAAAGGTAATTTTGTCTTTTCTATGAATTTGGGTCAAAGAAAGCTCATTTCTATGGAATTGAGATGATCTCAGTACTGTTAATCAATGCGTTTATGAAATTTTTAACAAATGGCCAAGAAGCACCTAGATTTTCTATGTTTTTGAAATGCAAATATATTATTTTTGAAAGGTAATTTTGTCTTTTCTATGAATTTGGGTCAAAGAAAGCTCATTTCTATGGAATTGAGATGATCTCAGTACTGTTAATCAATGCGTTTATGAAATTTTTATCAAAGAGCCAAGAAGCACCTAGATTTTCTATGTTTTTGAAATGCAAATATATCATTTTGGAAAGGTAATTTTGTCTTTTCTATGAATTTGGGTCAAGGAAAGCTCATTTCTATGGAATTGAGATGATCTCAGTACTGTTAATCAATGCGTTTATGATATTTTTAACAAATGGCCAAGAAGCACCTAGATTTTCTATGTTTTTGAAATGCAAATATATCATTTTGGAAAGGTAATTTTGTCTTTTCTATGAATTTGGGTCAAAGAAAGCTCATTTCTATGGAATTGAGATGATCTCAGTACTGTTCATCAATGCGTTTATGAAATTTTTATCAAATGGCCAAGAAGCACCTAGATTTTCTATGTTTTTGAAATACAAATATATCATTTTGGAAAGGTAATTTTGTCTTTTTTATGAATTTGGGTCAAAGAAAGCTCATTTCTATGGAATTGAAATGATCTCAGTACTGTTAATCAATGCGTTTATGAAATTTTTATCAAATGGCCAAGAAGCACCTAGATTTTCTATGTTTTTGAAATGCAAATATATCATTTTGGAAAGGTAATTTTGTCTTTTCTATGAATTTGGGTCAAAGAAAGCTCATTTCTATGGAATTGAGATGATTTCAGTACTGTTAATCAATGCGTTTGTGAAATTTTTAACAAATGGTCAAGAAGCACCTAGATTTTCTATGTTTTTGAAATGCAAATATATCATTTTGGAAAGGTAATTTTGTCTTTTCTATGAATTTGGGTCAAAGAAAGCTCATTTCTATGGAATTGAGATGATCTCAGTACTGTTAATCAATGTGTTTATGAAATTTTTATCAAATGGCCAAGAAGCACCTAGATTTTCTATGTTTTTGAAATGCAAATATATCATTTTGGAAAGGTAGTTTTGTCTTTTCTATGAATTTGGGTTAAAGAAAGCTCATTTCTATGGAATTGAGATGATCTCAGTACTGTTAATCAATGCGTTTATGAAATTTTTATCAAATGGCCAAGAAGCACCTAGATTTTCTATGTTTTTGAAATGCAAATATATCATTTTGGAATGGTAATTTTGTCTTTTCTATGAAAATGGGTCAAAGAAAGCTCATTTCTATGGAATTGAGATGATCTCAGTACTGTTAATCAATGCGTTTATGAAATTTTTTAACAAATGGCCAAGAAGCACCTAGATTTTCTATGTTTTTGAAATGCAAATATATCACTTTGGAAAGGTAATTTTGTCTTTTTTATGAATTTGGGTCAAAGAAGGCTCATTTCTATGGAATTGAGATGATCTCAGTACTGTTAATCAATGTGTTTATGAAATTTTTTATCAAATGGCCAAGAAGCACCTAGATTTTCTATGTTTTTGAAATGCAAATATATCATTTTGGAAAGGTAATTTTGTCTTTTTTATGAATTTGGGTCAAAAAAAGCTCATTTCTATGGAATTGAGATGATCTCAGTACTGTTAATCAATGCGTTTCTGAAATTTTTATCAAATGGCCAAGAAGCACCTAGATTTTCTATGTGTTTGAAATGCAAATATATCATTTTGGAAAGGTAATTCTGTCTTTTCTATGAATTTGGGTCAAAGAAAGCTCATGTCTATGGAATTGAGATGATCTCAGTACTGTAAATCAATGCGTTTATGAAATTTTTTACTAATGGCCGAGAAGCACCTAGAATTTCTATGTTTTTGAAATGCAAATATATCATTTTGGAAAGGTAGTTTTGTCTTTTCTATGAATTTTTGTCAAAAGAAGCTCATTTCTATGGAATGGAGATGATCTCAGTACTGTTAATCAATGCGTTTATGAAATTTTTAACAAATGGCCAAGAAGCACCTAGATTTTCTATGTGTTTGAAATGCAAATATACCATTTTGGAAAGGTAATTTTGCCTTTTCTATGAATTTGGGTCAAAGAAAGCTCATTTCTATGGAATTAAGACGATCTCAGTACTGTTAATCAATGCGTTTATATAATTTTTAACAAATGGCCAAGAAGCACCTAGATTTTCTATGTTTTTGAAATGCAAATATATCATTTTGGAAAGGTAATTTTGTCTTTTCTATGAATTTGGGTCAAAGAAAGCTCATTTCTATGGAATTGAGATGATCTCAGTACTGTTAATCAATGCGTTTATGAAATTTTTAACAAATGGCCAAGAAGCACCTAGATTTTCTATGTTTTTGAAATACAAATTTATCATTTTGAAAAGGTTATTTTGTCTTATTTTGTCTTTTCTATGAATTTGGGTCAAAGAAAGCTCATTTCTATGGAATTGAGATGATCTCAGTACTGTTAATCAATGCGTTTATGAAATTTTTAACAAATGGCCAAGAAGCACCTAGATTTTCTATGTTTTTGAAATGCAAATTAATCATTTTGAAAAGGTAATTTTGTCTTATTTTGTCTTTTCTATGAATTTGGGTCAAAGAAAGCTCATTTCTATGGAACTGAGATGATCTCAGTACTGTTAATCAATGCGTTTATGAAATTTTTAACAAATGGCCAAGAAGCACCTAGATTTTCTATGTTTTTGAAATGCAAATATATGATTTTGGAAAGGTAATTTTGTCTTTTCTATGAATTTGGGTCAAAAAAAGCTCATTTCTATGGAATTGAGATGATCTCAGTACTGTCAATCAATGCGTTTATGAAATTTTTATCAAAGAGCCAAGAAGCACCTAGATTTTCTATGTTTTTGAAATGCAAATATATCATTTTGGAAAGTTAATTTTGTCTTTTCTAAGAATTTGGGTCAAAGAAAGCTCATTTCTATGGAATTGAGATGATCTCAGTACTGTTAATCAATGCGTTTATGATATTTTTAACAAATGGCCAAGAAGCACCTAGATTTTCTATGTTTTTGAAATGCAAATATATCATTTTGGAAAGGTAATTTTGTCTTTTCTATGAATTTGGGTCAAAGAAAGCTAATTTCTATGGAATTGAGATGATCTCAGTACTGTTAATCAATGCGTTTATGAAATTTTTAACAAATGGCCTAGAAGCACCTAGATTTTCTATGTTTTTGAAATGCAAATATATCATTTTGGAAAGGTAATTTTGTTTTTTCTATGAATTTGGGTCAAAGAAAGGTCATTTCTATGGAATTGAGATGATCTCAGTACTTTTAATCAATGCGTTTATGAAATTTTTATCAAATGGCCAAGAAGCACCTAGATTTTCTATGTTTTTGAAATGCAAATATATCATTTTGGAATGGTAATTTTGTCTTTTCTATGAAAATGGGTCAAAGAAAGCTCATTTCTATGGAATTGAGATGATCTCAGTACTGTTAATCAATGTGTTTATGAAATTTTTTAACAAATGGCCAAGAAGCACCTAGATTTTCTATATTTTTGAAATGCAAATATATCACTTTGGAAAGGTAGTTTTGTCTTTTTTATGAATTTGGGTCAAAGAAAGCTCATTTCTATGGAATTGAGATGATCTCAGTACTGTTAATCAATGCGTTTATGAAATTTTTTATCAAATGGCCAAGAAGCACCTAGATTTTCTATGTTTTTGAAATGCAAATATATCACTTTGGAAAGGTAATTTTGTCTTTTTTATGAATTTGGGTCAAAAAAAGCTCATTTCTATGGAATTGAGATGATCTCAGTACTGTTAATCAATGCGTTTCTGAAATTTTTATCAAATGGCCAAGAAGCACCTAGATTTTCTATGTGTTTGAAATGCAAATATATCATTTTGGAAAGGTAATTTTGTCTTTTCTATGAATTTGGGTCAAAGAAAGCTCATTTCTATGGAATTGAGATGATCTCAGTACTGTTAATCAATGCGTTTATGAAATTTTTATCAAAGAGCCAAGAAGCACCTAGATTTTCTATGTTTTTGAAATGCAAATATATCATTTTGGAAAGGTAATTTTGTCTTTTCTATGAATTTGGGTCAAAGAAAGCTCATTTCTATGGAATTGAGATGATCTCAGTACTGTCAATCAATGCGTTTATGAAATTTTTATCAAATGGCCAAGAAACACCTAGATTTTCTATGTTTTTGAAATGCAAATATATCATTTTGGGAAGGTTATTTTGTCTTTTCTATGAATTTGGGTCAAAGAAAGCTCATTTCTATATAATTGAGATGATCTCAGTACTGTTAATCAATGCGTTTATGAAATTTTTAACAAATGGCCAAGAAGCACCTAGATTTTCTATGTTTTTGAAATGCAAATATATCATTTTGGAAAGGTAATTTTGTCTTTTCTATGAATTTGGGTCAACGAAAGCTCATTTCTATGGAATTGAGATGATCTCAGTACTGTTAATCAATGCGTTTATGAAATTTTTATCAAATGGCCAAGAAGCACCTAGATTTTCTATGTTTTTGAAATTCAAATATATCATTTTGGAAAGGTAATTTTGTCTTTTCTATGAATTTGGGTCAACGAAAGCTCATTTCTATGGAATTGAGATGATTTCAGTACTGTTAATCAATGCGTTTATGAAATTTTTAGCAAATGGTCAAGAAGCACCTAGATTTTCTATGTTTTTGAAATGCAAATATATCATTTTGGAAAGGTAATTTTGTCTTTTCTATGAATTTGGGTCAAAGAAAGCTCATTTCTATGGAATTGAGATGATCTCAGTACTGTTAATCAATGCGTTTATGAAATTTTTATCAAATGGCCAAGAAGCACCTAGATTTTCTATGTTTTTGAAATGCAAATATATCATTTTGGAAAGGTAGTTTTGTCTTTTCTATGAATTTGGGTTAAAGAAAGCTCATTTCTATGGAATTGAGATGATCTCAGTACTGTTAATCAATGCGTTTATGAAATTTTTATCAAATGGCCAAGAAGCACCTAGATTTTCTATGTTTTTGAAATGCAAATATATCATTTTGGAATGGTAATTTTGTCTTTTCTATGAATTTGGGTCAACGAAAGCTCATTTCTATGGAATTGAGATGATTTCAGTACTGTTAATCAATGCGTTTATGAAATTTTTAGCAAATGGTCAAGAAGCACCTAGATTTTCTATGTTTTTGAAATGCAAATATATCATTTTGGAAAGGTAATTTTGTCTTTTCTATGAATTTGGGTCAAAGAAAGCTCATTTCTATGGAATTGAGATGATCTCAGTACTGTTAATCAATGCGTTTATGAAATTTTTATCAAATGGCCAAGAAGCACCTAGATTTTCTATGTTTTTGAAATGCAAATATATCATTTTGGAAAGGTAGTTTTGTCTTTTCTATGAATTTGGGTTAAAGAAAGCTCATTTCTATGGAATTGAGATGATCTCAGTACTGTTAATCAATGCGTTTATGAAATTTTTATCAAATGGCCAAGAAGCGCCTAGATTTTCTATGTTTTTGAAATGCAAATATATCATTTTGGAATGGTAATTTTGTCTTTTCTATGAAAATGGGTCAAAGAAAGCTCATTTCTATGGAATTGAGATGATCTCAGTACTGTTAATCAATGCGTTTATGAAATTTTTTAACAAATGGCCAAGAAGCACCTAGATTTTCTATGTTTTTGAAATGCAAATATATCACTTTGGAAAGGTAATTTTGTCTTTTTTATGAATTTGGGTCAAAGAAAGCTCATTTCTATGGAATTGAGATGATCTCAGTACTGTTAATCAATGCGTTTATGAAATTTTTTATCAAATGGCCAAGAAGCACCTAGATTTTCTATGTTTTTGAAATGCAAATATATCACTTTGGAAAGGTAATTTTGTCTTTTTTATGAATTTGGGTCAAAAAAAAGCTCATTTCTATGGAATTGAGATGATCTCAGTACTGTTAATCAATGCGTTTCTGAAATTTTTATCAAATGGCCAAGAAGCACCTAGATTTTCTATGTTTTTGAAATGCAAATATATCATTTTGGAAAGGTAATTTTGTCTTTTCTATGAATTTGGGTCAAAGAAAGCTCATTTCTGTTTAATTGAGATGATCTCAGTACTGTTAATCAATGCGTTTATGAAATTTTTATCAAATGGCCAAGAAGCACCTAGATTTTCTATGTTTTTTGAAATGCAAATATATCATTTTGGGAAGGTAATTATGTTTTTTCTATGAATTTGGGTCAAAGAAAGCTCATTTCTATATAATTGAGATGATCTCAGTACTGTTAATAAATGCGTTTATGAAATTTTTAACAAATGGCCAAGAAGCACCTAGATTTTCTATGTTTTTTAAATGCAAAAATATCATTTTGGAAAATTAATTTTGTTTTTTCTATGAATTTGGGTCAAAGAAAGCTCATTTCTATGGAATTGAGATGATCTCAGTACTGTTAATCAATGCGTTTATGAAATTTTTAACAAATGGCCAAGCAGCACCTAGATTTTCTACGTTTTTGAAATGCAAATATATCATGTTGGAAAGGTAATTTTGTCTTTTCTATGAATTTGGGTCAAAGAAAGCTCATTTCTATGGAATTGAGATGATCTCAGTACTGTTAATCAATGCGTTTATGAAATTTTTAACAAATGCCAAGAAGCACCTAGATTTTCTATGTTTTTGAAATGCAAATATATTATTTTGGAAAGGTAATTTTGTCTTTTCTATGAATTTTTGTCAAAAGAAGCTCATTTCTATGGAATTGAGATGATCTCAGTTCTGTTAATCAATGCGTTTATGAAATTTTTAACAAATGGCCAAGAAGCACCTAGATTTTCTATGTTTTTGAAATGCAAATATATCGTTTTGGAAAGGAAATTTTGTCTTTTCTATGAATTTGGGTCGAAGAAAGCTCATTTCTATGGAACTGAGATGATCTTAGTACTGTTAATCAATGCGTTTATGAAATTTTTATCAAATGGCCAAGAAGCACCTAGATTTTCTATGTTTTTGAAATGCAAATATATCATTTTGGAAAGGTAATTTTGTCTTTTCTATGAATTTGGGTCAAAGAAAGCTCATTTCTATGGAATTGAGATGATCGCCGTACTGTTAATCAATGCGTTTATGAAATTTTTAACAAATGGCCAAGAAGCACCTTGATTTTATATGTTTTTGAAATGCAAATATATCATTTTGGAAAGGTAATTTTGTCTTTTCTATGAATTTGGGTCAAAAGAAGCTCATTTCAATGGAATTGAGATGATCTCAGTACTGTTAATCAATGCGTTTATGAAATTTTTATCAAATGGCCAAGAAGCACCTAGATTTTCTTTGTTTTTGAAATGCAAATATATCATTTTGGAAAGGTAATTTTGTCTTTTCTATGAATTTGGGTCAAAGAAAGCTCATTTCTATGGAATTGAGATGATCTCAGTACTGTTAATCAATGTGTTTATGAAATTTTTAACAAATGGCCAAGAAGCACCTAGATTTTCTATGTTTTTGAAATGCAAATATATCATTTTAGAAAGGTAATTTTGTCTTTTCTATGAATTTGGGTCAAAGAAAGCTCATTTCTATGGAATTGAGATGATCTCAGTACTGTTAATCAATGCGTTTATGAAATTTTTAACAAATGGCCAAGAAGCACCTAGATTTGCTATGTTTTTGAAATGCAAATATATCATTTTGGAAAGGTAATTTTGTCTTTTCTATGAATTTGGGTCAAAGAAAGCTCATTTCTATGGAATTGAGATGATCTCAGTACTGTCAATCAATGCGTTTATGAATTTTTATCAAATGGCCAAGAAGCACCTAGATTTTCTATGTTTTTGAAATGCAAATATATCATTTTAGAAAGGTAATTTTGTCTTTTCTATGAATTTGGGTCAAGAAAGCTCATTTCTATGGAATTGAGATGATCTCAGTACTGTTAATCAATGCGTTTATGAAATTTTTTAACAAATGGCCAAGAAGCACCTAGATTTTCTATGTTTTTGAAATGCAAATATATCATTTTGGAAAGGTAGTTTTGTCTTTTCTATGAATTTGGGTCAAAAGAAGCTCATTTCAATGGAATTGAGATGATCTCAGTACTGTTAATCAATGCGTTTATGAAATTTTTATCAAATGGCCAAGAAGCACCTAGATTTTCTATGTTTTTAAAATGCAAATATATCATTTTGGAAAGGTTATTTTGTCTTTTCTATGAATTTGGGTCAAAGAAAGCTCATTTCTATGGAATTGAGATGATCTCAGTACTGTTAATCAATGCGTTTATGAAAGTTTTAACAAATGGCCAAGAAGCACCTAGATTTTCTATGTTTTTGAAATGCAAATATATCATTTTAGAAAGGCTATTTTGGCTTTTCTATGAATTTGGGTCAAAGAAAGCTCATTTCTATGGAATTGAGATGATCTCAGTACTGTTAATCAATGCGTTTATGAAATTTTTAACAAATGGCCAAGAAGCACCTAGATTTGCTATGTTTTTGAAATGCAAATATATCATTTTGGAAAGGTAATTTTGTCTTTTCTATGAATTTGGGTCAAAGAAAGCTCATTTCTATGGAATTGAGATGATCTCAGTACTGTCAATCAATGCGTTTATGAAATTTTTATCAAATGGCCAAGAAGCACCTAGATTTTCTATGTTTTTGAAATGCAGATAAATTATTTTGGAAGGTAATTTTGTCTTTTCTTTGAATTTGGGTCAAAGAAAGCTCATTTCTATGGAATTGAGATGATCTCAGTACTGTTAGTAAATGCTTTTATGAAATTTTTATCAAATGGCCAAGAAGCACCTAGATTTTCTATGTTTTTGAAATGCAAATATATCATTTTGGAAAGGTAATTTTGTCTTTTCTATGAATTTGGGTCAAAGAAAGCTCATTTCTGTTTAATTGAGATGATCTCAGTACTGTTAATCAATGCGTTTATGAAATTTTTAACAAATGGCCAAGAAGCACCTAGATTTTCTATGTTTTTGAAATGCAAATATATCATTTTGGAAAGGTAATTTTGTCTTTTCTATGAATTTGGGTCAAAGAAAGCTCATTTCTATGGAATTGAGATAATCTCAGTACTGTTAATCAATGCGTTTATGAAATTTTTATCAAATGGCCAAGAAGCACCTAGATTTTCTATGTTTTTGAAATGCAAATATATGATTTTGGAAAGGGAATTTTGTCTTTTCTATGAATTTGGGTCAAAGAAAGCTTATTTCTATGGAATTGAGATGATCTCAGTACTGTTAATCAATGCGTTTATGAAATTTTTAACAAATGGCCAAGAAGCACCTAGATTTTCTATGTTTTTGAAATGCAAATATATCATTTTGGAAAGGTAATTTTGTCTTTTCTATGAATTTGGGTCAAAGAAAGCTCATTTCTATGGAATTGAGATGATCTCAGTACTGTTAATCAATGCGTTTATGAAATTTTTAACAAATGGCCAAGAAGCACCTAGATTTTCTATGTTTTTGAAATACAAATATATCATTTTGGAAAGGTAATTTTGTTTTTTTTATGAATTTTTGTCAAAAGAAGCTCGTTTCTATGGAATTGAGAAGATCTCAGTACTGTTAATCAATGCGTTTATGAAATTTTTAACAAATGGCAAAGAAGCACCTAGATTTTCTATGTTTTTTAAATGCAAAAATATCATTTTGGAAAATTAATTTTGTTTTTTCTATGAATTTGGGTCAAAGAAAGCTAATTTCTATGGAATTGAGATGATCTCAGTACTGTTAATCAATGCGTTTATGAAATTTTTAACAAATGGCCAAGCAGCACCTAGATTTTCTACGTTTTTGAAATGCAAATATATCATGTTGGAAAGGTAATTTTGTCTTTTCTATGAATTTGGGTCAAAGAAAGCTCATTTCTATAGAATTGAGATGATCTCAGTACTGTTAATCAATGCGTTTATGAAATTTTTAACAAATGCCAAGAAGCACCTAGATTTTCTATGTTTTTGAAATGCAAATATATTATTTTGGAAAGGTAATTTTGTCTTTTCTATGAATTTTTGTCAAAAGAAGCTCATTTCTATGGAATTGAGATGATCTCAGTTCTGTTAATCAATGCGTTTATGAAATTTTTAACAAATGGCCAAGAAGCACCTAGATTTTCTATGTTTTTGAAATGCAAATATATCGTTTTGGAAAGGAAATTTTGTCTTTTCTATGAATTTGGGTCAAAGAAAGCTCATTTCTATGGAACTGAGATGATCTTAGTACTGTTAATCAATGCGTTTATGAAATTTTTATCAAATGGCCAAGAAGCACCTAGATTTTCTATGTTTTTGAAATGCAAATATATCATTTTGGAAAGGTAATTTTGTCTTTTCTATGAATTTGGGTCAAAGAAAGCTCATTTCTATGGAATTGAGATGATCGCCGTACTGTTAATCAATGCGTTTATGAAATTTTTAGCAAATGGCCAAGAAGCACCTTGATTTTCTATGTTTTTGAAATGCAAATATATCATTTTGGAAAGGTAATTTTGTCTTTTCTATGAATTTGGGTCAAAAGAAGCTCATTTCAATGGAATTGAGATGATCTCAGTACTGTTAATCAATGCGTTTATGAAATTTTTATCAAATGGCCAAGAAGCACCTAGATTTTCTTTGTTTTTGAAATGCAAATATATCATTTTGGAAAGGTAATTTTGTCTTTTCTATGAATTTGGGTCAAAGAAAGCTCATTTCTATGGAATTGAGATGATCTCAGTACTGTTAATCAATGGGTTTATGAAATTTTTAACAAATGGCCAAGAAGCACCTAGATTTTCTATGTTTTTGAAATGCAAATATATCATTTTAGAAAGGTAATTTTGTCTTTTCTATGAATTTGGGTCAAAGAAAGCTCATTCCTATGGAATTGAGATGATCTCAGTACTGTTAATCAATGCGTTTATGAAATTTTTAACAAATGGCCAAGAAGCACCTAGATTTGCTATGTTTTTGAAATGCAAATATATCATTTTGGAAAGGTAATTTTGTCTTTTCTATGAATTTGGGTCAAAGAAAGCTCATTTCTATGGAATTGAGATGATCTCAGTACTGTCAATCAATGCGTTTATGAAATTTTTATCAAATGGCCAAGAAGCACCTAGATTTTCTATGTTTTTGAAATGCAAATATATCATTTTAGAAAGGTAATTTTGTCTTTTCTATGAATTTGGGTCAAAGATAGCTCATTTCTATGGAATTGAGATGATCTCAGTACTGTTAATCAATGCGTTTATGAAATTTTTAACAAATGGCCAAGAAGCACCTAGATTTTCTATGTTTTTGAAATGCAAATATATCATTTTGGAAAGGTAGTTTTGTCTTTTCTATGAATTTGGGTCAAAAGAAGCTCATTTCAATGGAATTGAGATGATCTCAGTACTGTTAATCAATGCGTTTATGAAATTTTTATCAAATGGCCAAGAAGCACCTAGATTTTCTATGTTTTTAAAATGCAAATATATCATTTTGGAAAGATTATTTTGTCTTTTCTATGAATTTGGGTCAAAGAAAGCTCATTTCTATGGAATTGAGATGATCTCAGTACTGTTAATCAATGCGTTTATGAAAGTTTTAACAAATGGCCAAGAAGCACCTAGATTTTCTATGTTTTTGAAATGCAAATATATCATTTTAGAAAGGTTATTTTGGCTTTTCTATGAATTTGGGTCAAAGAAAGCTCATTTCTATGGAATTGAGATGACTCAGTACTGTTAATCAATGCGTTTATGAAATTTTTAACAAATGGCCAAGAAGCACCTAGATTTGCTATGTTTTTGAAATGCAAATATATCATTTTGGAAAGGTAATTTTGTCTTTTCTATGAATTTGGGTCAAAAAAAGCTCATTTCTATGGAATTGAGATGATCTCAGTACTGTTAATCAATGCGTTTCTGAAATTTTTATCAAATGGCCAAGAAGCACCTAGATTTTCTATGTTTTTGAAATGCAAATATATCATTTTGGAAAGGTAATTTTGTCTTTTCTATGAATTTGGGTCAAAGAAAGCTCATTTCTGTTTAATTGAGATGATCTCAGTACTGTTAATCAATGCGTTTATGAAATTTTTATCAAATGGCCAAGAAGCACCTAGATTTTCTATGTTTTTTTAAATGCAAATATATCATTTTGGGAAGGTAATTATGTTTTTTCTATGAATTTGGGTCAAAGAAAGCTCATTTCTATATAATTGAGATGATCTCAGTACTGTTAATAAATGCGTTTATGAAATTTTTAACAAATGGCCAAGAAGCACCTAGATTTTCTATGTTTTTTAAATGCAAAAATATCATTTTGGAAAATTAATTTTGTTTTTTCTATGAATTTGGGTCAAAGAAAGCTCATTTCTATGGAATTGAGATGATCTCAGTACTGTTAATCAATGCGTTTATGAAATTTTTAACAAATGGCCAAGCAGCACCTAGATTTTCTACGTTTTTGAAATGCAAATATATCATGTTGGAAAGGTAATTTTGTCTTTTCTATGAATTTGGGTCAAAGAAAGCTCATTTCTATGGAATTGAGATGATCTCAGTACTGTTAATCAATGCGTTTATGAAATTTTTAACAAATGCCAAGAAGCACCTAGATTTTCTATGTTTTTGAAATGCAAATATATTATTTTGGAAAGGTAATTTTGTCTTTTCTATGAATTTTTGTCAAAAGAAGCTCATTTCTATGGAATTGAGATGATCTCAGTTCTGTTAATCAATGCGTTTATGAAATTTTTAACAAATGGCCAAGAAGCACCTAGATTTTCTATGTTTTTGAAATGCAAATATATCGTTTTGGAAAGGAAATTTTGTCTTTTCTATGAATTTGGGTCGAAGAAAGCTCATTTCTATGGAACTGAGATGATCTTAGTACTGTTAATCAATGCGTTTATGAAATTTTTATCAAATGGCCAAGAAGCACCTAGATTTTCTATGTTTTTGAAATGCAAATATATCATTTTGGAAAGGTAATTTTGTCTTTTCTATGAATTTGGGTCAAAGAAAGCTCATTTCTATGGAATTGAGATGATCGCCGTACTGTTAATCAATGCGTTTATGAAATTTTTAACAAATGGCCAAGAAGCACCTTGATTTTATATGTTTTTGAAATGCAAATATATCATTTTGGAAAGGTAATTTTGTCTTTTCTATGAATTTGGGTCAAAAGAAGCTCATTTCAATGGAATTGAGATGATCTCAGTACTGTTAATCAATGCGTTTATGAAATTTTTATCAAATGGCCAAGAAGCACCTAGATTTTCTTTGTTTTTGAAATGCAAATATATCATTTTGGAAAGGTAATTTTGTCTTTTCTATGAATTTGGGTCAAAGAAAGCTCATTTCTATGGAATTGAGATGATCTCAGTACTGTCAATCAATGCGTTTATGAAATTTTTATCAAATGGCCAAGAAGCACCTAGATTTTCTATGTTTTTGAAATGCAAATATATCATTTTAGAAAGGTAATTTTGTCTTTTCTATGAATTTGGGTCAAAGAAAGCTCATTTCTATGGAATTGAGATGATCTCAGTACTGTTAATCAATGCGTTTATGAAATTTTTAACAAATGGCCAAGAAGCACCTAGATTTTCTATGTTTTTGAAATGCAAATATATCATTTTGGAAAGGTAGTTTTGTCTTTTCTATGAATTTGGGTCAAAAGAAGCTCATTTCAATGGAATTGAGATGATCTCAGTACTGTTAATCAATGCGTTTATGAAATTTTTATCAAATGGCCAAGAAGCACCTAGATTTTCTATGTTTTTAAAATGCAAATATATCATTTTGGAAAGGTTATTTTGTCTTTTCTATGAATTTGGGTCAAAGAAAGCTCATTTCTATGGAATTGAGATGATCTCAGTACTGTTAATCAATGCGTTTATGAAAGTTTTAACAAATGGCCAAGAAGCACCTAGATTTTCTATGTTTTTGAAATGCAAATATATCATTTTAGAAAGGTTATTTTGGCTTTTCTATGAATTTGGGTCAAAGAAAGCTCATTTCTATGGAATTGAGATGATCTCAGTACTGTTAATCAATGCGTTTATGAAATTTTTAACAAATGGCCAAGAAGCACCTAGATTTGCTATGTTTTTGAAATGCAAATATATCATTTTGGAAAGGTAATTTTGTCTTTTCTATGAATTTGGGTCAAAGAAAGCTCATTTCTATGGAATTGAGATGATCTCAGTACTGTCAATCAATGCGTTTATGAAATTTTTATCAAATGGCCAAGAAGCACCTAGATTTTCTATGTTTTTGAAATGCAGATAAATTATTTTGGAAAGGTAATTTTGTCTTTTCTTTGAATTTGGGTCAAAGAAAGCTCATTTCTATGGAATTGAGATGATCTCAGTACTGTTAGTAAATGCTTTTATGAAATTTTTATCAAATGGCCAAGAAGCACCTAGATTTTCTATGTTTTTGAAATGCAAATATATCATTTTGGAAAGGTAATTTTGTCTTTTCTATGAATTTGGGTCAAAGAAAGCTCATTTCTGTTTAATTGAGATGATCTCAGTACTGTTAATCAATGCGTTTATGAAATTTTTAACAAATGGCCAAGAAGCACCTAGATTTTCTATGTTTTTGAAATGCAAATATATCATTTTGGAAAGGTAATTTTGTCTTTTCTATGAATTTGGGTCAAAGAAAGCTCATTTCTATGGAATTGAGATAATCTCAGTACTGTTAATCAATGCGTTTATGAAATTTTTATCAAATGGCCAAGAAGCACCTAGATTTTCTATGTTTTTGAAATGCAAATATATGATTTTGGAAAGGGAATTTTGTCTTTTCTATGAATTTGGGTCAAAGAAAGCTTATTTCTATGGAATTGAGATGATCTCAGTACTGTTAATCAATGCGTTTATGAAATTTTTAACAAATGGCCAAGAAGCACCTAGATTTTCTATGTTTTTGAAATGCAAATATATCATTTTGGAAAGGTAATTTTGTCTTTTCTATGAATTTGGGTCAAAGAAAGCTCATTTCTATGGAATTGAGATGATCTCAGTACTGTTAATCAATGCGTTTATGAAATTTTTAACAAATGGCCAAGAAGCACCTAGATTTTCTATGTTTTTGAAATACAAATATATCATTTTGGAAAGGTAATTTTGTTTTTTTTATGAATTTTTGTCAAAAGAAGCTCGTTTCTATGGAATTGAGAAGATCTCAGTACTGTTAATCAATGCGTTTATGAAATTTTTAACAAATGGCAAAGAAGCACCTAGATTTTCTATGTTTTTTAAATGCAAAAATATCATTTTGGAAAATTAATTTTGTTTTTTCTATGAATTTGGGTCAAAGAAAGCTAATTTCTATGGAATTGAGATGATCTCAGTACTGTTAATCAATGCGTTTATGAAATTTTTAACAAATGGCCAAGCAGCACCTAGATTTTCTACGTTTTTGAAATGCAAATATATCATGTTGGAAAGGTAATTTTGTCTTTTCTATGAATTTGGGTCAAAGAAAGCTCATTTCTATAGAATTGAGATGATCTCAGTACTGTTAATCAATGCGTTTATGAAATTTTTAACAAATGCCAAGAAGCACCTAGATTTTCTATGTTTTTGAAATGCAAATATATTATTTTGGAAAGGTAATTTTGTCTTTTCTATGAATTTTTGTCAAAAGAAGCTCATTTCTATGGAATTGAGATGATCTCAGTTCTGTTAATCAATGCGTTTATGAAATTTTTAACAAATGGCCAAGAAGCACCTAGATTTTCTATGTTTTTGAAATGCAAATATATCGTTTTGGAAAGGAAATTTTGTCTTTTCTATGAATTTGGGTCAAAGAAAGCTCATTTCTATGGAACTGAGATGATCTTAGTACTGTTAATCAATGCGTTTATGAAATTTTTATCAAATGGCCAAGAAGCACCTAGATTTTCTATGTTTTTGAAATGCAAATATATCATTTTGGAAAGGTAATTTTGTCTTTTCTATGAATTTGGGTCAAAGAAAGCTCATTTCTATGGAATTGAGATGATCGCCGTACTGTTAATCAATGCGTTTATGAAATTTTTAGCAAATGGCCAAGAAGCACCTTGATTTTCTATGTTTTTGAAATGCAAATATATCATTTTGGAAAGGTAATTTTGTCTTTTCTATGAATTTGGGTCAAAAGAAGCTCATTTCAATGGAATTGAGATGATCTCAGTACTGTTAATCAATGCGTTTATGAAATTTTTATCAAATGGCCAAGAAGCACCTAGATTTTCTTTGTTTTTGAAATGCAAATATATCATTTTGGAAAGGTAATTTTGTCTTTTCTATGAATTTGGGTCAAAGAAAGCTCATTTCTATGGAATTGAGATGATCTCAGTACTGTTAATCAATGGGTTTATGAAATTTTTAACAAATGGCCAAGAAGCACCTAGATTTTCTATGTTTTTGAAATGCAAATATATCATTTTAGAAAGGTAATTTTGTCTTTTCTATGAATTTGGGTCAAAGAAAGCTCATTCCTATGGAATTGAGATGATCTCAGTACTGTTAATCAATGCGTTTATGAAATTTTTAACAAATGGCCAAGAAGCACCTAGATTTGCTATGTTTTTGAAATGCAAATATATCATTTTGGAAAGGTAATTTTGTCTTTTCTATGAATTTGGGTCAAAGAAAGCTCATTTCTATGGAATTGAGATGATCTCAGTACTGTCAATCAATGCGTTTATGAAATTTTTATCAAATGGCCAAGAAGCACCTAGATTTTCTATGTTTTTGAAATGCAAATATATCATTTTAGAAAGGTAATTTTGTCTTTTCTATGAATTTGGGTCAAAGATAGCTCATTTCTATGGAATTGAGATGATCTCAGTACTGTTAATCAATGCGTTTATGAAATTTTTAACAAATGGCCAAGAAGCACCTAGATTTTCTATGTTTTTGAAATGCAAATATATCATTTTGGAAAGGTAGTTTTGTCTTTTCTATGAATTTGGGTCAAAAGAAGCTCATTTCAATGGAATTGAGATGATCTCAGTACTGTTAATCAATGCGTTTATGAAATTTTTATCAAATGGCCAAGAAGCACCTAGATTTTCTATGTTTTTAAAATGCAAATATATCATTTTGGAAAGATTATTTTGTCTTTTCTATGAATTTGGGTCAAAGAAAGCTCATTTCTATGGAATTGAGATGATCTCAGTACTGTTAATCAATGCGTTTATGAAAGTTTTAACAAATGGCCAAGAAGCACCTAGATTTTCTATGTTTTTGAAATGCAAATATATCATTTTAGAAAGGTTATTTTGGCTTTTCTATGAATTTGGGTCAAAGAAAGCTCATTTCTATGGAATTGAGATGACTCAGTACTGTTAATCAATGCGTTTATGAAATTTTTAACAAATGGCCAAGAAGCACCTAGATTTGCTATGTTTTTGAAATGCAAATATATCATTTTGGAAAGGTAATTTTGTCTTTTCTATGAATTTGGGTCAAAGAAAGCTCATTTCTATGGAATTGAGATGATCTCAGTACTGTCAATCAATGCGTTTATGAAATTTTTATCAAATGGCCAAGAAGCACCTAGATTTTCTATGTTTTTGAAATGCAGATAAATTATTTTGGAAAGGTAATTTTGTCTTTTCTTTGAATTTGGGTCAAAGAAAGCTCATTTCTATGGAATTGAGATGATCTCAGTACTGTTAGTAAATGCTTTTATGAAATTTTTATCAAATGGCCAAGAAGCACCTAGATTTTCTATGTTTTTGAAATGCAAATATATCATTTTGGAAAGGTAATTTTGTCTTTTCTATGAATTTGGGTCAAAGAAAGCTCATTTCTGTTTAATTGAGATGATCTCAGTACTGTTAATCAATGCGTTTATGAAATTTTTAACAAATGGCCAAGAAGCACCTAGATTTTCTATGTTTTTGAAATGCAAATATATCATTTTGGAAAGGTAATTTTGTCTTTTCTATGAATTTGGGTCAAAGAAAGTTCACTTCTATGGAATTGAAATGATCTCAGTACTGTTAATCAATGCGTTTATGAAATTTTTATCAAATGGCCAAGAAGCACCTAGATTTTCTATGTTTTTGAAATGCAAATATATCATTTTGGAAAGGTAATTTTGTCTTTTCTATGAATTTGGGTCAACGAAAGCTCATTTCTATGGAATTGAGATGATTTCAGTACTGTTAATCAATGCGTTTATGAAATTTTTAGCAAATGGTCAAGAAGCACCTAGATTTTCTATGTTTTTGAAATGCAAATATATCATTTTGGAAAGGTAATTTTGTCTTTTCTCTGAATTTGGGTCAAAGAAAGCTCATTTCTATGGAATTGAGATGATCTCAGTACTGTTAATCAATGCGTTTATGAAATTTTTATCAAATGGCCAAGAAGCACCTAGATTTTCTATGTTTTTGAAATGCAAATATATCATTTTGGAAAGGTAGTTTTGTCTTTTCTATGAATTTGGGTTAAAGAAAGCTCATTTCTATGGAATTGAGATGATCTCAGTACTGTTAATCAATGCGTTTATGAAATTTTTATCAAATGGCCAAGAAGCACCTAGATTTTCTATGTTTTTGAAATGCAAATATATCATTTTGGAATGGTAATTTTGTCTTTTCTATGAAAATGGGTCAAGGAAAGCTCATTTCTATGGAATTGAGATGATCTCAGTACTGTTAATCAATGCGTTTATGAAATTTTTTAACAAATGGCCAAGAAGCACCTAGATTTTCTATGTTTTTGAAATGCAAATATATCACTTTGGAAAGGTAATTTTGTCTTTTTTATGAATTTGGGTCAAAGAAAGCTCATTTCTATGGAATTGAGATGATCTCAGTACTGTTAATCAATGCGTTTATGAAATTTTTTATCAAATGGCCAAGAAGCACCTAGATTTTCTATGTTTTTGAAATGCAAATATATCACTTTGGAAAGGTAATTTTGTCTTTTTTATGAATTTGGGTCAAAAAAAGCTCATTTCTATGGAATTGAGATGATCTCAGTACTGTTAATCAATGCGTTTCTGAAATTTTTATCAAATGGCCAAGAAGCACCTAGATTTTCTATGTTTTTGAAATGCAAATATATCATTTTGGAAAGGTAATTTTGTCTTTTCTATGAATTTGGGTCAAAGAAAGCTCATTTCTGTTTAATTGAGATGATCTCAGTACTGTTAATCAATGCGTTTATGAAATTTTTATCAAATGGCCAAGAAGCACCTAGATTTTCTATGTTTTTGAAATGCAAATATATCATTTTGGGAAGGTAATTATGTTTTTTCTATGAATTTGGGTCAAAGAAAGCTCATTTCTATATAATTGAGAGGATCTCAGTACTGTTAATAAATGCGTTTATGAAATTTTTAACAAATGGCCAAGAAGCACCTAGATTTTCTATGTTTTTTAAATGCAAAAATATCATTTTGGAAAATTAATTTTGTTTTTTCTATGAATTTGGGTCAAAGAAAGCTCATTTCTATGGAATTGAGATGATCTCAGTACTGTTAATCAATGCGTTTATGAAATTTTTAACAAATGGCCAAGCAGCACCTAGATTTTCTACGTTTTTGAAATGCAAATATATCATGTTGGAAAGGTAATTTTGTCTTTTCTATGAATTTGGGTCAAAGAAAGCTCATTTCTATAGAATTGAGATGATCTCAGTACTGTTAATCAATGCGTTTATGAAATTTTTAACAAATGCCAAGAAGCACCTAGATTTTCTATGTTTTTGAAATGCAAATATATTATTTTGGAAAGGTAATTTTGTCTTTTCTATGAATTTTTGTCAAAAGAAGCTCATTTCTATGGAATTGAGATGATCTCAGTTCTGTTAATCAATGCGTTTATGAAATTTTTAACAAATGGCCAAGAAGCACCTAGATTTTCTATGTTTTTGAAATGCAAATATATCGTTTTGGAAAGGAAATTTTGTCTTTTCTATGAATTTGGGTCAAAGAAAGCTCATTTCTATGGAACTGAGATGATCTTAGTACTGTTAATCAATGCGTTTATGAAATTTTTATCAAATGGCCAAGAAGCACCTAGATTTTCTATGTTTTTGAAATGCAAATATATCATTTTGGAAAGGTAATTTTGTCTTTTCTATGAATTTGGGTCAAAGAAAGCTCATTTCTATGGAATTGAGATGATCGCCGTACTGTTAATCAATGCGTTTATGAAATTTTTAACAAATGGCCAAGAAGCACCTTGATTTTCTATGTTTTTGAAATGCAAATATATCACTTTGGAAAGGTAATTTTGTCTTTTTTATGAATTTGGGTCAAAAGAAGCTCATTTCAATGGAATTGAGATGATCTCAGTACTGTTAATCAATGCGTTTATGAAATTTTTATCAAATGGCCAAGAAGCACCTAGATTTTCTTTGTTTTTGAAATGCAAATATATCATTTTGGAAAGGTAATTTTGTCTTTTCTATGAATTTGGGTCAAAGAAAGCTCATTTCTATGGAATTGAGATGATCTCAGTACTGTTAATCAATGTGTTTATGAAATTTTTAACAAATGGCCAAGAAGCACCTAGATTTTCTATGTTTTTGAAATGCAAATATATCATTTTAGAAAGGTAATTTTGTCTTTTCTATGAATTTGGGTCAAAGAAAGCTCATTTCTATGGAATTGAGATGATCTCAGTACTGTTAATCAATGCGTTTATGAAATTTTTAACAAATGGCCAAGAAGCACCTAGATTTTCTATGTTTTTGAAATGCAAATATATCATTTTGGAAAGGTAGTTTTGTCTTTTCTATGAATTTGGGTCAAAAGAAGCTCATTTCAATGGAATTGAGATGATCTCAGTACTGTTAATCAATGCGTTTATGAAATTTTTATCAAATGGCCAAGAAGCACCTAGATTTTCTATGTTTTTAAAATGCAAATATATCATTTTGGAAAGGTTATTTTGTCTTTTCTATGAATTTGGGTCAAAGAAAGCTCATTTCTATGGAATTGAGATGATCTCAGTACTGTTAATCAATGCGTTTATGAAAGTTTTAACAAATGGCCAAGAAGCACCTAGATTTTCTATATTTTTGAAATGCAAATATATCATTTTAGAAAGGTTATTTTGGCTTTTCTATGAATTTGGGTCAAAGAAAGCTCATTTCTATGGAATTGAGATGATCTCAGTACTGTTAATCAATGCGTTTATGAAATTTTTAACAAATGGCCAAGAAGCACCTAGATTTGCTATGTTTTTGAAATGCAAATATATCATTTTGGAAAGTTAATTTTGTCTTTTCTATGAATTTGGGTCAAAGAAAGCTCATTTCTATGGAATTGAGATGATCTCAGTACTGTCAATCAATGCGTTTATGAAATTTTTATCAAATGGCCAAGAAGCACCTAGATTTTCTATGTTTTTGAAATGCAGATAAATTATTTTGGAAAGGTAATTTTGTCTTTTCTTTGAATTTGGGTCAAAGAAAGCTCATTTCTATGGAATTGAGATGATCTCAGTACTGTTAGTAAATGCTTTTATGAAATTTTTATCAAATGGCCAAGAAGCACCTAGATTTTCTATGTTTTTGAAATGCAAATATATCATTTTGGAAAGGTAATTTTGTCTTTTCTATGAATTTGGGTCAAAGAAAGCTCATTTCTGTTTAATTGAGATGATCTCAGTACTGTTAATCAATGCGTTTATGAAATTTTTAACAAATGGCCAAGAAGCACCTAGATTTTCTATGTTTTTGAAATGCAAATATATCATTTTGGAAAGGTAATTTTGTCTTTTCTATGAATTTGGGTCAAAGAAAGCTCATTTCTATGGAATTGAGATAATCTCAGTACTGTTAATCAATGCGTTTATGAAATTTTTATCAAATGGCCAAGAAGCACCTAGATTTTCTATGTTTTTGAAATGCAAATATATGATTTTGGAAAGGTAATTTTGTCTTTTCTATGAATTTGGGTCATAGAAAGCTTATTTCTATGGAATTGAGATGATCTCAGTACTGTTAATCAATGCGTTTATGAAATTTTTAACAAATGGCCAAGAAGCACCTAGATTTTCTATGTTTTTGAAATGCAAATATATCATTTTGGAAAGGTAATTTTGTCTTTTCTATGAATTTGGGTCAAAGGAAGCTCATTTCTATGGAATTGAGATGATCTCAGTACTGTTAATCAATGCGTTTATGAAATTTTTAACAAATGGCCAAGAAGCACCTAGATTTTCTATGTTTTTGAAATACAAATATATCATTTTGGAAAGGTAATTTTGTTTTTTTTATGAATTTTTGTCAAAAGAAGCTCGTTTCTATGGAATTGAGAAGATCTCAGTACTGTTAATCAATGCGTTTATGAAATTTTTAACAAATGGCCAAGAAGCACGTAGATTTTCTATGTTTTTGAAATGCAAATATATCATTTTGGAAAGGTAATTTTGTCTTTTCTATGAATTTGGGTCAAAGAAAGCTCATTTCTATGGAATTGATATGATCTTAGTACTGTTAATTACTGCGTTTATAAAATTTTTAACAAATGGCCAAGAAGCACCTAGATTTTCTATGTTTTTGAAATGCAAATATATCATTTTGGAAAGGTAATTTTGTCTTTTCTATGAATTTGGGTCAAAGAAAGCTCATTTCTATGGAATTGAGATGATCTCAGTACTGTTAATCATTGCGTTTATGAAATGTTTAACAAATGGCCAAGAAGAACCTAGATTTTCTATGTTTTTGAAATGTAAATATATCATTTTGGAAAGGTAATTTTGTCTTTTCTATGAATTTGGGTCAAAGAAAGCTCATTTCTATGGAATTGAGATGATCTCAGTACTGTTAATCAATGCCTCTATGAAATTTTTATCAAATGGCCAAGAAGCACCTAGATTTTCTATGTTTTTGAAATGCAAATATATAATTTTGGAAAGGTAATTTTGTCCTTTCTATGAATTTCGGTCGAAGAAAGCTCATTTCTATGGAATTGAGATGATCTCAGTACTGTTAATCAATGCGTTTATGAAATTTTTATCAAATGGCCAAGAAGCACCTAGATTTTCTATGTTTTTGAAATTCAAATATATCATTTTGGAAAGGTAATTTTGTCTTTTCTATGAATTTGGGTCAAAGAAAGCTCATTTCAATGGAATTGAGATGATTTCAGTACTGTTAATCAATGCGTTTATGAAATTTTTAACAAATGGCCAAGAAGCACCTAGATTTTCTATGTTTTTGAAATGCAAATATATCATTTTGGAAAGGTAATTTTGTCTTTTCTATGAATTTGGGTCAAAGAAAGCTCATTTCTATGGAATTGAGATGATCTCAGTACTGTTAATCAATGCGTTTATGAAATTTCTAACAAATGGCCAAGAAGAACCTAGATTTTCTATGTTTTTGAAATGCAAATATATCATTTTGGAAAGGTTATTTTGTCTTTTCTATGAATTTGGGTCAAAGAAAGCTCATTTCTATGGAATTGAGATGAACTCAGTACTGTTAATCAATGCGTTTATGAAATTTTTATCAAATGGCCAAGAAGCACCTAGATTTTCTATGTTTTTGAAATGCAAATATATAATTTTGGAAAGGTAATTTTGTCCTTTCTATGAATTTCGGTCGAAGAAAGCTCATTTCTATGGAATTGAGATGATCTCAGTACTGTTAATCAGTAGGTTTATGAAATTTTTATCAAATGGCCAAGAAGCACCTAGATTTTCTATGTTTTTGAAATTAAAATATATCATTTTGGAAAGGTAATTTTGTCTTTTCTATGAATTTGGGTCAAAGAAAGCTCATTTCTATGGAATTGAGATGATCTCAGTACTGTCAATCAATGCGTTTATGAAATTTTTATCAAATGGCCAAGAAGCACCTTGATTTTCTATGTTTTTGAAATGCAGATAAATCATTTTGGAAAGGTAATTTTGTCTTTTCTATGAATTTGGGTCAAAGAAAGCACATTTCTATGGAATTGAAATGATCTCAGTACTGTTAATCAATGCGTTTATGAAATTTTTATCAAATGGCCAAGAAGCACCTAGATTTTCTATGTTTTTGAAATGCAAATATATCATTTTGGAAAGGCAATTTTGTCTTTTCTATGAATTTTGGTCAAAGAAAGCTCATTTCTATGGAATTGAGATGATCTCAATACTGTTAATCAATGCGTTTATGAAATTTTTATTAAATGGCCAAGAAGCACCTAGATTTTCTATCTTTTTGAAATACAAATATATCATTTTGGAAAGGTAATTTTGTCTTTTCTATGAATTTGGGTCAAAGAAAGCTCATTTCTATGGAATTGAGATGATCTCAGTACTGTTAATCAATGCGTTTATGAAATTTTTAACAAATGGCCAAGAAGCACCTAGATTTTCTATGTTTTTGAAATGCAAATATATCATTTTGGAAAGGTAATTTTGTCTTTTCTATGAATTTGGGTCAAAGAAAGCTCATTTCTATGGAATTGAGATGATCTCAGTACTGTTAATCAATGCGTTTATGAAATTTTTAACAAATGGCCAAGAAGCACCTAGATTTGCTATGTTTTTGAAATGCAAATATATCATTTTGGAAAGGTAATTTTGTCTTTTCTATGAATTTGGGTCAAAGAAAGCTCATTTCTATGGAATTGAGATGATCTCAGTACTGTCAATCAATGCGTTTATGAAATTTTTATCAAATGGCCAAGAAGCACCTAGATTTTCTATGTTTTTGAAATGCAGATAAACTATTTTGGAAAGGTAATTTTGTCTTTTCTTTGAATTTGGGTCAAAGAAAGCTCATTTCTATGGAATTGAGATGATCTCAGTACTGTTAGTAAATGCGTTTATGAAATTTTTATCAAATGGCCAAGAAGCAAATAGATTTTCTATGTTTTTGAAATGCAAATATATCATTTTGGAAAGGTAATTTTGTCTTTTCTATGAATTTGGGTCAAAGAAAGCTCATTTCTGTTTAATTGAGATGATCTCAGTACTGTTAATCAATGCGTTTATGAAATTTTTAACAAATGGCCAAGAAGCACCTAGATTTTCTATGTTTTTGAAATGCAAATATATCATTTTGGAAAGGTAATTTTGTCTTTTCTATGAATTTGGGTCAAAGAAAGCTCATTTCTATGGAATTGAGATAATCTCAGTACTGTTAATCAATGCGTTTATGAAATTTTTATCAAATGGCCAAGAAGCACCTATCTTTTCTATGTTTTTGAAATGCAAATATATGATTTTGGAAAGGTAATTTTGTCTTTTCTATGAATTTGGGTCAAAGAAAGCTTATTTCTATGGAATTGAGATGATCTCAGTACTGTTAATCAATGCGTCTATGAAATTTTTAACAAATGGCCAAGAAGCACCTAGATTTTCTATGTTTTTGAAATGCAAATATATCATTTTGGAAAGGTAATTTTGTCTTTTCTATGAATTTGGGTCAAAGAAAGCTCATTTCTATGGAATTGAGATGATCTCAGTACTGTTAATCAATGCGTTTATGAAATTTTTAACAAATGGCCAAGAAGCACCTAGATTTTCTATGTTTTTGAAATACAAATATATCATTTTGGAAAGGTAATTTTGTTTTTTTTATGAATTTTTGTCAAAAGAAGCTCGTTTCTATGGAATTGAGAAGATCTCAGTACTGTTAATCAATGCGTTTATGAAATTTTTAACAAATGGCCAAGAAGCACGTAGATTTTCTATGTTTTTGAAATGCAAATATATCATTTTGGAAATGTAATTTTGTCTTTTCTATGAATTTGGGTCAAAGAAAGCTCATTTCTATGGAATTGATATGATCTTAGTACTGTTAATTACTGCGTTTATAAAATTTTTAACAAATGGCCAAGAAGCACCTAGATTTTCTATGTTTTTGAAATGCAAATATATCATTTTGGAAAGGTAATTTTGTCTTTTCTATGAATTTGGGTCAAAGAAAGCTCATTTCTATGGAATTGAGATGATCTCAGTACTGTTAATCATTGCGTTTATGAAATTTTTAACAAATGGCCAAGAAGAACCTAGATTTTCTATGTTTTTGAAATGTAAATATATCATTTTGGAATGGTAATTTTGTCTTTTCTATGAATTTGGGTCAAAGAAAGCTCATTTCTATGGAATTGAGATGATCTCAGTACTGTTAATCAATGCGATTATGAAATTTTTATCAAATGGCCAAGAAGCACCTAGATTTTCTATGTTTTTGAAATGCAAATATATCATTTTGGAAAGGTAATTTTGTCTTTTCTATGAATTTGGGTCAAAGAAAGCTCATTTCTATGGAATTGAGATGATCTCAGTACTGTTAATCATTGCGTTTATGAAATTTTTAACAAATGGCCAAGAAGAACCTAGATTTTCTATGTTTTTGAAATGTAAATATATCATTTTGGAAAGGTAATTTTGTCTTTTCTATGAATTTGGGTCAAAGAAAGCTCATTTCTATGGAATTGAGATGATCTCAGTACTGTTAATCAATGCGTTTATGAAATTTTTAACAAATGGCCAAGAAGCACGTAGATTTTCTATGTTTTTGAAATGCAAATATATCATTTTGGAAAGGTAATTTTGTCTTTTCTATGAATTTGGGTCAAAAAAAAGCTCATTTCTATGGAATTGAGATGATCTCAGTACTGTTAATCAATGCGTTTATGAAATTTTTATCAAATGGCCAAGAAGCACCTAGATTTTCTATGTTTTTGAAATGCAAATATATCATTTTGGAAAGGTAATTTTGTCTTTTCTATGAATTTGGGTCAAAGAAAGCTCATTTCTATGGAATTGAGATGATCTCAGTACTGTTAATCAATGCGTTTATGAAATTTTTAACAAATGGCCAAGAAGCACCTAGATTTTCTATGTTTTTGAAATGCAAATATATCATTTTGGAAAGGTTATTTTGTCTTTTCTATGAATTTGGGTCAAAGAAAGCTCATTTCTATGGAATTGAGATGATCTCAGTACTGTTAATCAATGCCTCTATGAAATTTTTATCAAATGGCCAAGAAGCACCTAGATTTTCTATGTTTTTGAAATGCAAATATATAATTTTGGAAAGGTAATTTTGTCCTTTCTATGAATTTCGGTCGAAGAAAGCTCATTTCTATGGAATTGAGATGATCTCAGTACTGTTAATCAATGCGTTTATGAAATTTTTATCAAATGGCCAAGAAGCACCTAGATTTTTTATGTTTTTGAAATTCAAATATATCATTTTGGAAAGGTAATTTTGTCTTTTCTATGAATTTGGGTCAAAGAAAGCTCATTTCTATGGAATTGAGATGATCTCAGTACTGTCAATCAATGCGTTTTTGAAATTTTTATCAAATGGCCAAGAAGCACCTTGATTTTCTATGTTTTTGAAATGCAAATAAATCATTTTGGAAAGGTAATTTTGCCTTTTCTATGAATTTGGGTCAAAGAAAGCTCATTTCTATGGAATTGAAATGATCTCAGTACTGTTAATCAATGCGTTTATGAAATTTTTATCAAATGGCCAAGAAGCACCTAGATTTTCTATGTTTTTGAAATGCAAATATATCATTTTGGAAAGGCAATTTTGTCTTTTCTATGAATTTGGGTCAAAGAAAGCTCATTTCTATGGAATTGAGATGATCTCAATACTGTTAATCAATGCGTTTATGAAATTTTTATTAAATGGCCAAGAAGCACCTAGATTTTCTATGTTTTTGAAATACAAATATATCATTTTGGAAAGGTAATTTTGTCTTTTCTATGAATTTGGGTCAAAGAAAGCTCATTTCTATGGAATTGAGATGATCTCAGTACTGTTAATCAATGCGTTTGTGAAATTTTTAACAAATGGCCAAGAAGCACCTAGATTTTCTATGTTTTTGAAATGCAAATATATCATTTCGGAAAGGTTATTTTGTCTTTTCTATGAATTTGGGTCAAAGAAAGCTCATTTCTATGGAATTGAGATGATCTCAGTACTGTTAATCAATGCCTCTATGAAATTTTTATCAAATGGCCAAGAAGCACCTAGATTTTCTATGTTTTTGAAATGCAAATATATCATTTTGGAAAGGCAATTTTGTCTTTTCTATGAATTTGGGTCAAAGAAAGCTCATTTCTATGGAATTGAGATGATCTCAATACTGTTAATCAATGCGTTTATGAAATTTTTATTAAATGGCCAAGAAGCACCTAGATTTTCTATGTTTTTGAAATGCAAATATAAAATTTTGGAAAGGTAATTTTGTCCTTTCTATGAATTTCGGTCGAAGAAAGCTCATTTCTATGGAATTGAGATGATCTCAGTACTGTTAATCAATGCGTTTATGAAATTTTTATCAAATGGCCAAGAAGCACCTAGATTTTCTATGTTTTTGAAATTCAAATATATCATTTTGGAAAGGTAATTTTGTCTTTTCTATGAATTTGGGTCAAAGAAAGCTCATTTCTATGGAATTGAGATGATCTTAGTACTGTCAATCAATGCGTTTATGAAATTTTTATCAAATGGCCAAGAAGCACCTTGATTTTCTATGTTTTTGAAATGCAGATAAATCTTTTTGGAAAGGTAATTTTGTCTTTTCTATGAATTTGGGTCAAAGAAAGCTCATTTCTATGGAATTGAAATGATCTCAGTACTGTTAATCAATGCGTTTATGAAATTTTTATCAAATGGCCAAGAAGCACCTAGATTTTCTATGTTTTTGAAATGCAAATATATCATTTTGGAAAGGCAATTTTGTCTTTTCTATGAATTTGGGTCAAAGAAAGCTCATTTCTATGGAATTGAGATGATCTCAATACTGTTAATCAATGCGTTTATGAAATTTTTAACAAATGGCCAAGAAGCACCTAGATTTTCTATGTTTTTGAAATGCAAATATATCATTTTGGAAAGGTAATTTTGTCTTTTCTATGAATTTGGGTCAAAGAAAGCTCTTTTCTATGGAATTGAGATGATCTCAGTACTGTTAATCAATGCGTTTATGAAATTTTTAACAAATGGCCAAGAAGCACCTAGATTTTCTATGTTTTTGAAATGCAAATATATCATTTTGGAAAGGTTATTTTGTCTTTTCTATGAATTTTTGTCAAAAGAAGCTCGTTTCTATGGAATTGAGATGATCTCAGTACTGTTAATCAATGCGTTTATGAAATTTTTAACAAATGGCCAAGAAGCACGTAGATTTTCTATGTTTTTGAAATGCAAATATATCATTTTAAAAAGGTAATTTTGTCTTTTCTATGAATTTGGGTCAAAGAAAGCTCATTTCTATGGAATTGATATGATCTCAGTACTGTAAATTAATGCGTTTATAAAATTTTTAACAAATGGCCAAGAAGCACCTAGATTTTCTATGTTTTTGAAATGCAAATATATCATTTTGGAAAGGTAATTTTGTCTTTTCTATGAATTTGGGTCAAAGAAAGCTCATTTCTATGGAATTGAGATGATCTCAGTACTGTTAATCAATGCGTTTATGAAATTTATAACAAATGGCCAAGAAGCACCTAGATTTTCTATGTTTTTGAAATGCAAATATATCATTTTGCAAAGGTAATCTTGTCTTTTCTATGAATTTGGGTCAAAGAAAGCTCATTTCTATGGAATTGAGATGATTTCAGTACTGTTAATCAATGCATTTAAGAAATTTTTATCAAATGGCCAAGAAGCACCTAGATTTTCTATGTTTTTGAAATGCAAATATATCATTTTTTAAAGGTAATTTTGTCTTTTCTATGAACTTGGGTAAAAAGAAGCCCATTTCTATGGAATTGAGATGATCTCAGTACTGTTAATCAATGCGTTTATGAAATTTTTCACAAATGGCCAAGAAGCACGTAGATTTTCTATGTTTTTGAAATGCAAATATATCATTTTGGAAAGGTAATTTTGTCTTTTCTATGAATTTGGGTCAAAGAAAGCTCATTTCTATGGAATTGAGATGATCTCATTACTGTAAATTAATGCGTTTATAAAATTTTTAACAAATGGCCAAGAAGCACCTAGATTTTCTATGTTTTTGAAATGCAAATATATCATTTTGGAAAGGTAATTTTGTCTTTTCTATGAATTTGGGTCAAAGAAAGCTCATTTCTATGGAATTGAGATGATCTCAGTACTGTCAATCAATGCGTTTATGAAATTTTTATCAAATGGCCAAGAAGCACCTTGATTTTCTATGTTTTTGAAATGCAAATAAATCATTTTGGAAAGGTAATTTTGCCTTTTCTATGAATTTGGGTCAAAGAAAGCTCATTTCTATGGAATTGAAATGATCTCAGTACTGTTAATCAATGCGTTTATGAAATTTTTATCAAATGGCCAAGAAGCACCTAGATTTTCTATGTTTTTGAAATGCAAATATATCATTTTGGAAAGGCAATTTTGTCTTTTCTATGAATTTGGGTCAAAGAAAGCTCATTTCTATGGAATTGAGATGATCTCAATACTGTTAATCAATGCGTTTATGAAATTTTTATTAAATGGCCAAGAAGCACCTAGATTTTCTATGTTTTTGAAATGCAAATATATCATTTTGGAAAGGTAATTTTGTCTTTTCTATGAATTTGGGTCAAAGAAAGCTCATTTCTATGGAATTGAGATGATCTCAGTACTGTTAATCAATGCGTTTGTGAAATTTTTAACAAATGGCCAAGAAGCACCTAGATTTTCTATGTTTTTGAAATGCAAATATATCATTTTGGAAAGGTTATTTTGTCTTTTCTATGAATTTGGGTCAAAGAAAGCTCATTTCTATGGAATTGAGATGATCTCAGTACTGTTAATCAATGCCTCTATGAAATTTTTATCAAATGGCCAAGAAGCACCTAGATTTTCTATGTTTTTGAAATGCAAATATATCATTTTGGAAAGGCAATTTTGTCTTTTCTATGAATTTGGGTCAAAGAAAGCTCATTTCTATGGAATTGAGATGATCTCAATACTGTTAATCAATGCGTTTATGAAATTTTTATTAAATGGCCAAGAAGCACCTAGATTTTCTATGTTTTTGAAATGCAAATATAAAATTTTGGAAAGGTAATTTTGTCCTTTCTATGAATTTCGGTCGAAGAAAGCTCATTTCTATGGAATTGAGATGATCTCAGTACTGTTAATCAATGCGTTTATGAAATTTTTATCAAATGGCCAAGAAGCACCTAGATTTTCTATGTTTTTGAAATTCAAATATATCATTTTGGAAAGGTAATTTTGTCTTTTCTATGAATTTGGGTCAAAGAAAGCTCATTTCTATGGAAGTGAGATGATCTTAGTACTGTCAATCAATGCGTTTATGAAATTTTTATCAAATGGCCAAGAAGCACCTTGATTTTCTATGTTTTTTGAAATGCAGATAAATCTTTTTGGAAAGGTAATTTTGTCTTTTCTATGAATTTGGGTCAAAGAAAGCTCATTTCTATGGAATTGAAATGATCTCAGTACTGTTAATCAATGCGTTTATGAAATTTTTATCAAATGGCCAAGAAGCACCTAGATTTTCTATGTTTTTGAAATGCAAATATATCATTTTGGAAAGGCAATTTTGTCTTTTCTATGAATTTGGGTCAAAGAAAGCTCATTTCTATGGAATTGAGATGATCTCAATACTGTTAATCAATGCGTTTATGAAATTTTTAACAAATGGCCAAGAAGCACCTAGATTTTCTATGTTTTTGAAATGCAAATATATCATTTTGGAAAGGTAATTTTGTCTTTTCTATGAATTTGGGTCAAAGAAAGCTCTTTTCTATGGAATTGAGATGATCTCAGTACTGTTAATCAATGCGTTTATGAAATTTTTAACAAATGGCCAAGAAGCACCTAGATTTTCTATGTTTTTGAAATGCAAATATATCATTTTGGAAAGGTTATTTTGTCTTTTCTATGAATTTTTGTCAAAAGAAGCTCGTTTCTATGGAATTGAGATGATCTCAGTACTGTTAATCAATGCGTTTATGAAATTTTTAACAAATGGCCAAGAAGCACGTAGATTTTCTATGTTTTTGAAATGCAAATATATCATTTTGGAAAGGTAATTTTGTCTTTTCTATGAATTTGGGTCAAAGAAAGCTCATTTCTATGGAATTGATATGATCTCAGTACTGTAAATTAATGCGTTTATAAAATTTTTAACAAATGGCCAAGAAGCACCTAGATTTTCTATGTTTTTGAAATGCAAATATATCATTTTGGAAAGGTAATTTTGTCTTTTCTATGAATTTGGGTCAAAGAAAGCTCATTTCTATGGAAT
>OX456984.1:108252871-108258137 GCA_949752695.1 Melanostoma scalare | reverse complement strand
CTGTCTTTTTGTCTGGCTCTTTCCTTATTTCTTTCAATGCGGAGGCGTAGCTTTCTTGTCTTCCAATTCCAGCGGAGGCTGGCAAGGTCTTTGGTTTCTCCGTCTGTGGCGTTTCAGAAGACATTCTCTTTGCAATTGTTGATGGGGACACATGCACTGAGAGCAAGTCCAGTAATTTCAAAGTGAATTTAGATAACAATTTCTTAATTGTATATATATTGATATTTTTATTTTTCTTAAAGTTATTCTAACTACTAAGATGAAGTGCAAATTTTGCTTGCTTAGAATAGATAGAATTGATCTTAAAATTCAGTGTTCTACATGCAATGAATTCTTTCATGCAAAATGTGCAAATTTAATTAAACAAGACATTGATTTCTATAAAAAAAAATGGTCAAGGTTACAAATGTGTTAGCTGTGTTGGTCTTCGAAGAAAGTCTCTTTTACCCGATCGTGCTCTCATCGATCCAGTTAAAACTGCAACCGCAACCGATTCAACTGCGCATGTCTCTATGACTTTAGATGATGTTTCCACTCCCTCCGCAATGGCGAGTGACAAATCATCATCATCATACACAAATTTTAATAAAGAGACGATAACTCTGGAAACACTCTTTGCGGAAATAATTAAACTGCAGAAGGTAAACACCGAACCGATCTTAAAAATTAAATCTCTTGAAGATAGAAATGACTTTCCCAGCAACAAGGTTGACTCTTTAGAGATAAAAGTTAATTTGCTTGAGCAAAAAGAGCTGCAGTGTGATGTTGACATTATTGGCGTTCCTGATGTGTCTAATGCAAATGTTTATGAAAAAGCGTTGAAGCTGTTTACTGTTGGTGTTGGTGTTCCTATTATCCGTGATGACATAGCTTCTTGTTATGTTAAAAGGCCATTTAAATCGAATGCTAACAAAAGAAATAGCAACGCAAGTGTTATTGTTAGTGTTCGATTCTCTTCACTCCTGACTAAGATGAAAGTCATGAACAAGATGCGCGTGGATAAAAACAAACTCTCTACGAACGTATATGGTCGTTTTAATATGGGTGGAGTTGGTGACATTGTGGTTGACGGCAGCGTGGGAGGTAGTGAAAACAGTGTTGGCAGCAGAATCTACATAAACGACTCACTCACTGGCTACACTAGATCTCTTTTTTCAAAGGCAAAGCAGCTGAAGCAAAATAAGAAGTGCCAGTTTGTCTGGATTAGTAACTGTTCAGTTTTTGTAAGAAGAAAAGAAGGAGAAAATGCAATCAAAGTGGTTTGTTTTGAGGACTTTGTAAGACTTGACAACTAGTAAAAATATTTATGGCAAGTTCTAATATAAATAATTCTTCTTTAAGTCCTCTATTTAATTCATTTGATAATAGTTTTTCCTCTTCTACTTCTGAAAATTTAAAATGTTTTTCTATTGAACATCTAAACAACGTATCATTCTCGGGGTTTTCTGTAGTACACCAAAATATCCGTAGCTTAAGAAAAAATGTTGATACTTTTTTAACTCATCTTGCATCTTTGGATCATTTACCGGATCTTATTTTTTTATCTGAGATTTGGATTTTCGATTGTGAAGTTTCAAGGTTCTCAATACCTAATTATAAATTTGTTGCTACTTGTAACAATTCTTATTCTGCTGGTGGGGTCGCCGTGTTTTTTAAAATTGATTTGTCGTCTGTTATTGACGTTAATTACTTTAATCTAAAAAGTGCTGATGTTATAAGTATTAACTGCAAGATCTCTGAAATTAATTACTGTTTTGTCTGTGTATATAGATTCAATTTTTGTTCAGTAAATGAGTTTTTGGAGGAGTTTTCTGATTTACTCGAAAACAATAAATGTAAAAATTTAATTTTGATCGGTGATTTCAATATTGATCTTTTGAGTTTCTCATCTGATCTTGATAATTATTGTTCGCTAATTTCCTCTTTTGGTCTGACCAGCTTGCTGAATGTGCCTACGCGTATTGTTGGTGATTCAAGGTCCTGTTTGGACCATAAATGATTAGATTTCATAGAAATAATGCAACGAACTATAAAGTGAGTACCTTTGACCTTAATATAAACGATCATTTTTTGACCGCAATTCAGCTTGACCATAATGTGTCTAGAACAAATCAGCCTATATTCCAAGAAAAAACCAACATTAATTTCGCTGTTCTAAAATCGGCTCTAGCGTTTGAGTTTTGGGATGATGTTTATGGAACCCATGATCCTTCTATTGCTTTTCAATTGTTTCTTGATAAGTTACAATCCTACTTAATGTTACATAGCCAAATAATTAAAAATAGAAGCAAAAACATATTTGTTAAACAGTGGATGTCTTCTGCTCTTTTAAAGAAAATTCGTAGGAAAAATTATCTACAAAAGTGTTCAAAAAAGCATTCAAACAACTCTAGATTGAAAGGACTATATCATAGGATATCTAATGAATTTAAAAATGAAATTCCTCTTCAGAGAGATAATTA
Organism: Melanostoma scalare; assembly: GCA_949752695.1. Taxonomy (NCBI): domain Eukaryota; kingdom Metazoa; phylum Arthropoda; class Insecta; order Diptera; family Syrphidae; genus Melanostoma; species Melanostoma scalare. Next base: position 108,255,675 of record OX456984.1, on the reverse strand, counting down.
TTATTGTGATAGGCTAGTTGAAAACATGGGCAACTCAAAAAAAGAATGGGAAGTTGTCAACGAAATCTTGAACTCGAATAAGCCAAACGGTGATCTCGTAGTGAGCATTAACAATTCGTCTGTATCCGGGCCCTCAGAAGTCGGAAATGCATTTAATGACCATTTTGTGAATATTACAAGCACAATTCAGGACACTGCAATAAATATTGATTCCGTTTGCCAATGCGACAAGGCTTTTATTTTTGACACATTCCAAAGACAAAGTTTTTTCTTTGAACGTTTTACACCTCTAGAAATCATTAAAATTATAAGTTCTTTGAAAAATTCCAATTCTAAGTCGTGCGACAATATTTCAAGCAGTACTTTAAAAAATATATCTTTTTTGATCTCTGATGTTCTCTGTCATATTTTCAATTTAAGCATAGAAAAAGGTATCTTTCCAGATTCTTTGAAAGAGGCTGTTGTTATCCCATTATATAAAAAAGGTGATCCTATGTGCTTAAACAACTATCGTCCCATCTCCATTTTATCAGTTTTTGCTAAGGTCTTTGAGAAAGGCGTCAAATCTAGAATGTTGTCTTTCCTGAATAAAACCAAATTTTTTAGTGACTCTCAGTTCGGTTTTCGAAGTGGTAGGTCTACTGAAGATGCATTGTTAAAATTGTGTAGTGAAATCTATAGCAGTCTTAATGAATCTGACATCCCAGCTGCTTTATTTATTGACATTACCAAAGCCTTTGATATGGTAGATCATGAGATTTTGTTATCTAAGTTGCATAATATTGGTTTCAGAGGTTTTATCTATGATTGGTTTAGTTCTTATCTGAAAAATCGTAGTCAAAGAGTAAAGGTCAATAGTATACTGAGTGCTAAGAAATTGTTCAACATAGGTGTTCCTCAAGGTTCTGTTTTAGGGCCAATCCTATTCCTTGTTTTTGTAAATTCTCTTTTCTCTCTACCTTTTAGGGGTAAAACTACAGCCTTTGCTGATGACACTGCTTTGTCCTATAGTAATAAAAACTATTTTGATCTTTCGTTGGTCTTCAGTCATGACTTAGAGTTGATACGCGTTTGGTTCAAACTACATAAACTGATTGTAAGTGATAAAACGAAATTCATGGTTTTCAATTTAAAAGGTAAAATACACAACGACATGCCTCTAAAATATCATTCACCCAATTGTGGTAAGTTTCTTATGTCAAAAAGTTGTTCTCATGTTTTTAATAATATTACTTTCAATTCTAACATAGCTATGCTGCTCTGGAAACTGCTTCGATATAGAGCTTGTTGAAAGCTTTAAATACTTAGGTGTTACTCTTGATTATAAAATAAGCTGGTTGAATCATTCTTTGATTTTGAAGCAGTCTTTGAACAATGTAGTAAGACAGATTTATCTTCTTAGCCAATATTGCGGGTTGACATTGTTAAAGCTGGTTTATAACGGTCTTTTTAAATCCAAACTTCAATATGGTTTGGTTTTTTTGGGGTGGTACTCATTTCAATAAAGTAGAGCCTTTGCTTATAAAACAAAAACATGCTGTCCGTATTTTATGCAAAGTGAATCGATTAACTCCAAGCTTTGGATTGTTTAAAAATCTTGAACTAATTCCACTACGACATTTGTATTTCTATAAAGTCTTAAAAATATTTTTTGAGAAATCCGGGTATAACTCTTCTAGAGTATATGAAAATCGAAATTTGCGAGTTAATTCCAGATATCTTGTTGTTGTACCCATCATCAAGAAAGCACATTTTTCTCACTTTTATAATATAACTGCGCCTCGTCTTTTTAATAATCTACCTGTATTTGTTAGATGTGAGAGAGTTAAAACAGTATTCCTCAAAAATATCAAACAATGGCTTTTTTCTATGAATTATTATGTTATTGAAAATTTACTGAATCCCCTAGAATGATCACTACTATCTTTCACTTGTTTTACTTAATTTTTTTGCTTTACATTATTATGTTTTTGAAATTCATGACTTATCGCATCCCCATCGATAATGTATTCAATATAATTTTTTCTAAATAGTACTTCTCGCCACTTGTTTTAAACAACAGAATTGTACTTAACTGTTTCATTTCCTTAAAATGTTAAAGTTTATAGAACTGTGCCTTTTTAATACTTATTAATCTGTTATACTTTAAGGTTTTTTTGGTATATGAAATAAAGGAAAAAAAAAAAGAAAAAAGTTCCTCTTCTTTATATTCTTGTCAGATGCCTTAGCAGAAACAGGTTGCTTCTGGACACTTGTTGTCTTTATAACCCATTGTTCCTTATCTTCAGGTGCCTCATTCTTCTTCTCTGTTGTCCTGTTCTCTACTCCTGTTTGAGTGTGAACTGAACAGCTCAACGGTGATTTAGTTCTACCCTTCTCGTTCCACCTGATTTTGTCTATGGATTCCTCTAGAGCAGCTATGCCTTTTTTAATATCTAGGCTGATAATTTTTTGTTTGCCGCAGGCATTCTTCATTTTTTTTAGAACATCCATGCAAGTAGTAGTAGGTTTTCTTGCCGAAGAGATGTGCGAAGGATGTCGACGAGGAGGTAGTCGGACACCTACCCAATCTCTGTTTGGAAGTTGTTGCGCCAAAAGGAGCGAGTTTTCTTCTGGAATTCCACCCGAAACAAGAAGAAGGCCAACACCAACACCGACAACAACACCGACAACAACACCAACACCAACACCAACACCAACACCAACACCAACACCAACACCAACACCAACACCAACACCAACACCAACACCAACACCAACACCAACACCAACACCAACACCAACACCAACACCAACACCAACAC